>CM023954.1:33527828-33668162 GCA_013407115.1 Glycine latifolia
TGATATCAATACAGAACAGACTATTCATTCCAAAGTATCTTCCTTTACCTATAGAATTATTATGTACCAACAATAGAACATCTGATGGTATACTCAACCTACTTCGATCTACCATCACTCCTACTCATGATGCAATGCTATATTACAACTGTAAGTGGAACATACCACGACAAGGCGATTTTTTGGGTTACTCATTCACTGGAACAAACCCAATAAGATTTGAAATTCCTTCGGGATGCAACATCGAAACACTTTAGGATATCATCAAGCAAGTTGCGCTCGTAGGAGTTTCCCTTATGGAATTCAGTAATCATAGGTGATCAGAAAATTGTTTTTTTTATAGTTAGGCCATCCAAAATATTTAGAAAAGTAACCAAATATGACATAATAGAGTTGAAAAATGATGAAGACGTGTTAAAGGTGTTAGAAGAATCCAATTATTGGAAACGTTTTTGTCCAATAGAAATTTTAGCTATTTTTTAACAAACCAATAACCCAACAAGTCCTAATAACCAATCAACATGTTGCAATAATCGATGCAGATGTTACACATGATAAACAACTCACTAGAATGATTCAAATGGAAAAAAGACATGTCCACTGCACAACATCTCTAAAACTATGATTAGTTTTGTTATTTTCGTAATTCAATTGTTATTCTTAGAACGTTCCGTTATTTAGTTAAATTAAATAATTGTTATGTACAAGTACACATGTTAAAATACTACTTAGAATTAATTTGTCCTTATTTATATTTTCTAATTTTATTATTTTCAGTTAAATTATTTTATTATCTTAACTAGGTTTTGAAAATTTTAGGAAAAAAATAGTGTAAATTCGAGTCTCCTCAACCCAAATTTATACTATAAATAATAAACATGTACATTTTGGTAAATAAAAATGCAACATGTATGTCTTGGTATGTTTTTTTAATGTATATTTGGTGAAAAACTCTCACTTGGCACCTCCTGTAATTACATATTACTCATTTTCTTTATTGTTTGTATAAATTTGAGATTAAGTGAAGTACAAAGCCAATTAAAAAAGAAAAATTAATTTTCATGAAGCAGTTTTTTAATTTTATTTAATTTTACAGTAATTATTTTAAAAGTATAATTTGACACTAATTGACTGTCTAAGATTATAAACTCTTAATAAACATATTTAAATTAATTACTCATCCATAATAGTCTTTTTTTTTTAAAATTTAAGTCCGTATACAATAAATTATAACTTTTAGCCTATCCACATGCATAAAAATTTAGTTTTGTTCTTTGTCGTTAACATTAGAAAAATCTCCCTAACATTATAAAACTACTAAAAAACTTTCTAGTAATGATAAATTGCTAGTCAAAGTGGATCCATATTCCTTCATGAGCAACAGATTATAGCTTTTATGTGTTTTTCAATGTTTACGTGAAAAATCTTGTGTACACGCATAGAAAATAGAAAATGTGCAATCAGACATGCATTAAAACTTAAAATAGGAACAATTAGAAGAACCAAGTAACTAGTTTAACTTATATTAATTTTTGTATTGATAAGAAAAATATAATTTACTAATAATTTTTATTTTTATAATTTAAAATTAAAATTACAATAAAAAAAGTTACATGAAAATAAGGATAGGGATAGAACTTTTTCTTCTCTGTAATTGTGAGCGAAAGTTACACTAAGTGAGAGAAGATAATATGGATAATAAACTAATTGAAAAGGTGAGGAAAGTGAGAGTTTTAATCTTCAAGTTTTTTCTTAAAGCATTTTAATCTTCAAGTTGTGTACTCAATTTCTTTTTTTTTTTTTACGGTGTCTCAAATTTATTTGAAGAGTAATAGAGTTAGATATATGAGTTACGATGTATGATTTGACCCATTTAAAACTCACAACCAACACAAGCCTAAGTGTGGGCAATTACTTAACGCATCATATTTTTATTTAGTGTACCTCCAAAAATTCTAATATGCATTTCTATTCTTCTTCTTTCTCTCTCCCACCACCTCCTACATGAACCTTCACCAAGCCACCATCACTCTTGCACCCACGCAACCAAACACAACGCCTTCCTCCCATATCTATGTGTTTTGTGCGTGCGACTTCATTTCTTTACCTCCACGCAATCGCATGTGAAACTCACTCTAGCCCCACCATCATGGGCATTCACCCACCAAATTCAATTTGGATTGCTCAATTCATAATGCATTTTCTTTGTATTATGGATTGAGTAGTCCATAATAATAAAAAAATTACAAATTGAGCAATCCATAATGCATTTGTACTAAGAATTGAACATTGTAATGTATTATTTGTTGAGCAGTCCATAATACAATAAAATACATTATTCGGATTGAGTAATTTGCAATGCATTTGACTACAGATTAAACAATTTGTAATGTATTTTTTTGTATTATGAATTGAGAAGTTTGTAATACAAAAAAAAAACTACAGATTAAGAAATCATGGATTGAACAATCCGTAATAGGATTACAGGTACCAAAATTCAGGGCATCACTTACCCTTTCTTCCCTAACTTTCATGTTCTTGACCAAAACTCAACATTCCACTGATGTGCAGTTCACTCGCCTTGTTTTCTTGACTCGCCTCACACTCACATTATGTTAAGTCAAAAGACATTTATGTCTTAAGACAAATCAAGACGCTTAATTATTTTTATTAGATGTAAAAAAATGCAAAGGTTAAAAGTTATGTCTTATGTGAAATTCGCGTCTGATGTTTCGTATCTGATGCTTTATCAAAACATGCCTTGAGAAGTTTGCATTTGATGTTTCAAACTATAGGTAGATAGAATCATGATTTGATACGACACTTAAAATGACATTTAAGACTTTATTTAATACTTTGTGTTTGAGATCTCTTTTGCAAAAACATTCTCCTAGGATCTGTTGAATCCTACAAAGAATAATTGAAGTCAAGATCTAAAATTTCTCAATCATCATCAAAAGAAGAGCTCTGCTACGCAAAACATGCTCTAACATAAAAGGAAGTGACTACCTACTGTAATACTCAACACGCAAGCTTTAAACAGTGGAATCTCTGCATGAGGAAGTGACGTGTATCTAATGCAAGCATTAAATGCCCCAATAGCCACATTCATCAGACGGGATCAAGTGTAGAAATCTACCTGTTGTGAGACAAGAAACACTTGAAGAGGAGACCTATATAAACCAGAAGCTTTGAAGATTTGAAGTATCAATCTTATGCAACAAACATTCATTATTCTTTATGCACAAAGTCTCTGTATATTCTTGTAAAGTTAGATAAAACTCTCAAAACACCTTAAACATATTAAGAGAAAAAGACTAAGTATTGATTGCATATCTGTCTGTAAGACGAATCTATACTTAGTCTCTATGCAAACTTAAACTAAAAATCTCTTTTGATTTGTTTAGAGTTAGCAGTGACTTGGTAGACACAAAGGATATTGGGTGTTAATCAAACTTGGGATAGAACTTGATTTGTAGAGTCAAACGGTGTTGTGACACAATACTTGTAACTTTATGAGAAGTTAGTGAAAAATGGTGATTTGTCAATAATTGGACGTATTCTAAGTGGTAGAGATGAATCAATATAACTCTTTGTGGTTGATATTTACTTGCTTTTCTTCTGCTTTCAACAGATCCAAGGTATGAATTTGTTTTTAGACATTTGAAAACATCTTGTGGTTATCGTGTTTGTTTTCCATCGCCTCATTGTGTTCTTCAAAAGATTTGTTATGTGTTTTTGCAAAGTTTTCTCTTCAAACAAAATCTTTGTTTGATTGCGAAAAGATTTGAAAAATCTCTAAAATCACAATTCAACCCCCCCCCCTTCTTGTGATATTTGTCTTTACACATTCACACACTTCACTTGAAGACTCTCTTTGGTGGTGGCACATGTGGAGGAAAGATGGGTGCACAAATCTAGGTGTGAGTGATATGCATTTGGGTGGTGACAGGGTGGCAACACGTGGAGGAAAAAGGGATGAGTAATGGTGGTTTAGGGAGGAGGTGGTGGGAGAAGAACAAAGGATAAAAGGGAATATTAGAAACTTAGAGGTGCACCAGGTAAAAAATGGAATGCGTTAAATAATTACCCTAAGTGTGATGAGAGCTTACCTATATAAATTAATGCCCATATGGGTTGGTCTGTTTAGCCTAAGGCTAAACATGTCTGCTTTGTACTAAAAAAACATGTTTGCTTAGAAGGTTCGCTTACAAACTCGTTTAACATGCATAAAATATATTTAAAAAACATCTAGCTTTCTTCTCAAGAAAATAACAACATCTAGCTTACTATTTACTTGCCTAAAAAAAATTACTATATAATATTAATTGCACAATTTATATTTGATCTTTGGTGGTTATTTAATTGGACTCGAGACATTTGATGCTTATTAATTGTTATTATTTGTATTCTTTTTAATTTTTTCATGTTTTTCCATATGTTTATTTAGGTTTGCAAGCTAACCTACCAACTCGTGAACCAACAACAACGACTTGCTTAAGGCGTTTTCTTCTTGCAGCAACAAAATTTTCAATACACCTAGCATTAAATAGTAAATTTCCAAAATTATCCTTTTTAATAACCTTAAGTATGGACGGGCGGATTGCACCAGACTCTTCTTCTTCTTCTTCTTCATTCTTCATTCTTGCATTGTCGTTGTTCGTTGCTCCAACCCCGTTGTGCAAGAAGGCAAGGAGTGTCTCATCTTCATCGTTAGTGGTTGACTAAGGGAGTTTTTTTTGTCACCGTCGTTGTGAGTTCTCGTTTCTTGCAATTTTTTTCTATGATATAGATTCACAAATCCGTATGTGCTTTTTATTTATTAAAATTCAATAATTTAGTTTAAATTATTTAATTATGTTATTGGTATCTTAAATAGTTACAATTATTTATTAGACACATTTTAGGTTCTAACCAAAATATGTACATGGACATTAACAAAATTATTTAAAAAGGTCTACTTAAATTGATTAACACATGTGTTATATAAATTTTATGATATTTATTTTTTATTCTTATACGGGTAAAAGAAAAAATGTTGTTCAAAAATAAAATTAAGAACTTAAACATTAGTTAAGATAATTTAATAGTTAATAAATTAACATGTATATATTTTATTTTTTAAAAAAAAAATCAATTGATAGTAGTAAATAAATTTGTAGGTGTTTCTTTTTTTAAAAATTTCAATTGATAATAATAAATTAATATGTATGTGTTTTTTTTTAATATTTCAATTCATAATAATAAAATAATATGTATATATTTTATTTATTTTTTAAGCTTTGAATTCATTATAATAAATTAATGTGTGTGTGTGTGTATTTTATTTTTTGAAACTTTGAATTGTATGAAAATAACTGAAATTAATTATAAATTGTTGTAATTGAACTTTGTTGAAGTTCTGGGTTGCTTTGAAGTGTTAGACTAAGAATTTGGAAAATTTGTAGATTATGGTTAGAACAAGAGGATTGCATCGAGCTTTAGGTAGAGTTATAGAACAAGCCTTAGATAGAGAAGCTAATGATAATGAAGAAAAGTCCCTCAACGTTGAAGGCTGACAGTATTGATACGAAGACAACAGACATGTGTTGTTGTTCCTGATGATGTTTTTTCTCACGATGCTTATGAGGAGTCTCACATTCCAGTTATGGAGGATGAAGGTACTGATTTAGAGGATTTTCTAGATAGGTCGCAAGATACATTAGTGTTGACAATTTATGTTAATCATGTGAAAGCTAGAGTGTGGGTAGGAGAGGTACTAATTTCTTTAATTAGTTCTCTATTTACATATTTTTGTCATTTTAATTGTCGTAATTAATTATAATTATTTGCAGGAATGTGCTGAGTTGAAGTTGGTTTCTCACAGAAGGAAGATGCTGAAATTTGGAAGGCCTACACTTGGAATTGAAGGTTTAGTAGTTGATACGGGCTTAAACCCTCTGATTAGATGCTCAATGGAGACAAAAGACAAAGGATGTTGTTTGCTTTTGTGGAGAGATGACACATGAAAATTAGCAATTTCCATTTGCCCGTAGGAGAGGTGACTATTAACCTAGATGATGTGGCATCGTTGTTGCATCTACCAATTATAGGAGCCTTCCAAACATATGATGTAATAGATGTAGGAGAGGAAGTGCAGTTATTAGTTGAGTTGCTTGAAGTCATTGCAAAAGAAGCAGAAGCTGAGACGCAGCAACGCCATAAGCATATGTTCAACTTTCTTGGTTGTGAGACATTTTTCGTCTCAAATGTGAGTCAAGGCAATGGACTATAGCAGCTAGAGCATATTTGCTTCATCTTGTAGGTTGCACACTCGTTGCTAACAAGAGTGTCACACATATCGGTGTAGTATTCTTAGACGCATTTCATGATCTAAAGCAGTTTGGAGGATTTTCATGGGGAGCAACTACACTCATTTACATGTATGATAATCTAAATTATGCGTCTCAGCATCACGACAAACATCTTGCAAGGTATATCACTCTCTTGCAGATAATTCTCTTGACATCTATCATTGTTATTTTTCTAATATTAATATGTACTATTAACGTATGTTTTATCATTGTTATATTTGTAGTTGTAGTGTTGGATTTACGAGCATTTCCCAAGTATTGGAAATGTGATTGCAAATGAGGTAGACCATGAGTAGTTCTCATAATACATCCACAACGAGTATTGTCAATGCCCGCGTAATTAACTCGCTCAAACTCAGCAACAATTTGGTTAATGCATACCTTGAGACCATGCCGATAAGTCTTTTATACAAGGTAACTTTAAAAACATGTTCGATCACATGTGTGCTTCTCTCAAAAGATGTTTTTATTTCAATGTGTTGCAAGGTGATCATGTTGTTCATGGCATCCCAAACACTACATAGATCTCCAAGGCTATTTTGTAGTAGTTTCTTTAAGGTCTAATGGGAAAACTTAATCATGCACTTAAACAGGAAAATAATTATTTTCAACAATTAATATGTTCTTCAAAAATCAATTTAAACAGTGTTGACAATTTTCATACCTGTTAGTTGTAGTGTTTCTTAGATGTATGACTTTATTTGTCCATACTGTTACAAATCTGTATGTGAAAATTCAACTATGTGCCTTTCACATAGTCAACAAACATTGGTCATGGTGAGCAAACAATTTCAAACCTCATAAGACAATCATCATAGTCTTTCTCAGTAGCACAATCCAGAAGATTCTCTCATGCTTCCATGACATAGTCTCATGCATTTTTTTGTCACACAAGGATTTTACATTTTGCCTTGACATTCTTGTCAATGTAAAATCGACACAACAAGTTGGTTGAGTTTGGAAAGAAAGTTTTAAATGCATTCATCAATGCCGCATCTTTGTTAGTAACAATGACCTTAGGGGAAAAATCACTTCTCAGAAAAATGTCTTTAAATCGTTCAAGAGCCCACACAACATTGTTTGTACGTTCGACCTCCAAATAGGAAAATGCAGCTGAAAAAATCATCCCAGTAGGTGTCACACCAACAATGTCAAATAAAGGGAGTCTGTATCTGTTTGTTTTGCATGTACTGTCTATGAGGAAT
The DNA here is from genome assembly GCA_013407115.1 of Glycine latifolia. Classification (NCBI taxonomy): domain Eukaryota; kingdom Viridiplantae; phylum Streptophyta; class Magnoliopsida; order Fabales; family Fabaceae; genus Glycine; species Glycine latifolia. The sequence continues at coordinate 33,535,387 of CM023954.1, forward strand.
ACCAGATACATGCATTGCTCAATTTTACTGCATCTGGATGTGTCCAATATATGTCACGTACAACATCTTCATCCTTCAGTCTATGCCAATGGATATACATATCATGTTCAAGAAGCTTCATTAATTGTTGTATTGCAGTATTACTACATCTTATAGAAGAATGATATGCATAGCTTGCATTGTACACCTATTCCATTGTTGTATAATTATTGGCATTGTGATCCTTCAAAGTGAGAAGAATATTATTTGATTTCACCATTAACTTTGTCATAACACTCACAATAATCTTCTGATCCTCAGTTAGTCGACCAACATATGGATGTTTAGTTAATGACTTAGCCAAAGCATAATTATGAGTCTCACATATTAACTTGACCATCCACCCTTCACCTCCTAAGACTGGTTTCGCTCGCAACTTAAAAGGACAACCACATTTTCTAGTGCTAGTCAGTGTCTGTATTAAATCTTTGTTGAATGCTCTATACTTTTCACTCCTTTAACAACCAATTAAAACAAATCAGGTTATTCCCCTCTTTCTAGTTGATGTGTCACACCTCATTATCACAGCTACAAAATCAATATCATACGCAATAGTACGAGCTCATTGAAATACCTCCTCATGGGAATGAAACACCTACAAAAAAAGGATAATACATGTTTAATCTTCTTAAATCATTTATTTAATTACTTTAACCAAATATAAAATCATATAAATACTTCAGAAGTATTGAAGGCATCAGAACAATCAACTGAACAATTAATATTTTCAAATAAAGCAGGTTCCTCTCTGTTGTCTTCATTCATATTAATTTCTCCAGACATAATATTGTCATACATTCAGTCATCGTCGTCCATCTTAACAAACCATTGAAAAAATTATTCATTAACAAACCATACACATAATAATAATATTTAACAAAATTAAAGTGTTAATATAATACAATTTCAATACAATTTTTTAGGAGGAGTAATACAAATTCAACACCAAATACAATTTTTTGAATACAATTAATTTAAAATTTGCTTCAAATTGGAAATTAATATGATTCATACAATAAATTGTTTATTGAAAAAAAAAGTATCTTAAAAAAATTCCCAATTTGAAAATAAATACATAAAAGAACCAAGTTGAATCTAAAAAATACATTAAAGAACTAAATAACTAATTTAACCTATAGTAAATGGTGGTAACAATAATGACAAATCATTGTTTATGATAGAATTTTACAAAAAGTTGTTAGTACTAAGTGTATCACATTAATTAGTGTATGAATTTTAATATTTAATTTTCTATTTTATTTAATATTTAATTTAAAGCTTAAGTATTTTTTTCTATAAATATATTTATTTATTTTTATTCTTACAAATTAACAATAATTTGACATCATGTCATAATAACATCAATATTTTATTTATTATATCATTATTTTTGTAACAAAAATACACTATGGTAAATAATTACATTAAAAAATAGTTATAAATTGACCAAAAAAAACTAGTTATAAAAAAATTAAAATAATTGAAAAAAATCTGTATGTTTCATACGAATTGACCAATCTGTATACGGATTGCATATCCATATAATCCATATTGATTAGCTAATTCATATGAAGCATACATATGAGTGTTAAAAAAACAAAAGCATATGGATTACCTTACCTCTATCACCATCATGACGACGAAGACAAACACAATGAAGCAAATCACCAGCAGTCAACGCAACAAGGAGCTCTGCCAACAAGAAAAAAGCAATGAGGGACAAAAAACAAAGATCAAGCAAAAAGGAAGAAGCGCAAATGAAGAAGCATATAGCAACAAGAAGAAACAAGGAAGGGTAATTTTGAAATAAATGAAAAATAAATAGTGCATTAGAAAATGATCTAATAAAAAAAAATGCCCTTAGATTAATAATAAACAATTTCAGCTAATCCCAACACAAGTGAGTTGTGCTTCATACACCATCAGTTTTTCTCCTACACCATTTAAATTTTTCAAAAATTCTGAAAATGCCCTTAATGACTTAAAAGCACATAAATATAAAGAAACAACAATGGAGGACAGCAGCTAAGTTATCAGTCGTACTACACCATTTCGGCATTTATTTGAGCTGTGCATTGGTTGGAATCATCTTGTTAGGTGATTGTTAGGCATTTGGATTCATTGAGGTGTACATTGTGGTTGCTGGAGGTGGTTTTTGGGCAGTTTTCGCCGGAGTGGATCGTGTTCGGAGGTGGAAGACGAGGTGATTTTTTTTGCTTCTCACGGATTCGGCAATCCATAAGGATTGCACGGATTACCTAATCCGTAAATAATGGTGCATGGGTCATACGAATTACGTAATCCGTAAGTTAAAAAAATTCAAAATAAAAGACATGAGTTTTATTTTTTAAAATTTTTTAAATTGAGCAGATATTATTTAAAAATAAAACTTTTGTTATATTTTAAAAAAAATTATGTAGAAAGAATGGTTTGGTTTGGTTATAATAATTGACTAGATATGAAGGGAAAGAAAGAGAAAAACACAAGTGGTGCTTTGGCTGCTGGAATTGAATTTCTATCATAAAGTAGCAAAAAAACTTCCTTAGGTCTCACTACTCACAAAGATAGGAAGGAGTTGTTGTTGCAAGTTTGTGATGAGATAATGATATATGGAAGAAAAAAGTTGCTTAGTTATTTAGCAATTGGGCTTAGTATATTACAAGAGTAGTTATTGAATTTTATTTATCAGCCATTGTTGGTTAGTTTGTAAAATGTATAAAATTATTATGTATGATGAAGACAAAACAAAATCACTTCAAAGTAATTATTGGGTGTGATTGAAGGTTTCACTTTGTATATTCCCTCTGATTTGTACCTATGTTTTACGTTTTTTTCGATATATGTCCATGTTATTATTATTGATCAGAGTTTACTTTGTTAGAATGGACAACGATGAGTGGATGTATGAGAGTATAATGGATGAAGAAATTTATATGAATGAAGACATTGGTAAAGACCCTGATGAGCCTGATGAGTTTGAAGACAATGATTGTTTAATTGATTGTTCTGTAATGTTTGAAACAGATGAGGTAATTATGTGGATTGCAATGTAGTTAAAGAATATGAATGTAGTTAAAGTTGTTAAATCATACATTAAAAATATACTACACAATTTGTCCAATAATAATTTAAAAATATACCACTAAGCAATATCTTATATCAATTTGTCCAAGACCAAATCAACATTAACACCATTTCAAGTCATATACTACACAATTTTTTTCCACAGCAGCTTGTTAAATTGACTTTGCTTTTACTCCAACACAGGTGCTTCTATTGAAAAAGCAAAAAAACTGCAAAACACACACATACGGATCCGACAATCCGTAAGCATCCTACAGATTGGATAATCCGTATGAAGCTTACGGATTACTTAATCCGTAAGCTTCATACGGATTACCCAATCCGTAGGATGCTTACGGATTACTTAATCCGTAAGCTTCATACGGATTACCCAATCCGTAGGATGCTTACGGATTGCCGGATCCGTACGGTTTCATACACCATCACGCTTCCAATTCAGCCATTGCCGGCCTACAACAGCCACCACACACCACCATGGACAACGTTTAAGCAAGAAACCACTTACCAGGGCCAGAAAACGCAGAAAGGACCACCACCCAAAGGCAATGTATCCACGGAGAAGCTCGAACAAGGTGTGCGGATTCAATGGATTGCCTGAATATCTCTGGCAGCAAAACAGAAGGTAGAGGGAAGAAGAAGAATTCAGCTTCGTTGCCTTCGTTGCAGAGGGAAGAAGAATCCAATTCGATGACAGTGGCAGGGAGGAAGTCCGGTGGTTGCAGCCGGAAGAAGAAGGAGCGCGAGGAAGAAGAAGAATAAAAGTTTTCAAATAATTATTATTAATTTTCAAACGGAAGGGCAATATGGGAAATGCACTATTTTAATATGGTGTATGAGAATTTTTAATGGTGTAGGAAGTTCAACTCACACAAGTTTAGGCTCCATCAGGGCCGATCTGCAAGCCCAACACAGCATGTGTCACAAGGCAGTGGCCCAAGAGGAGCCAATGGATACGTTGGGGATATGTTTTTTCACACCCTTTCTTTTTCTTCACTTTCCGAAATCAAATATATTTTTTGTCAGTTTAATAATAATGAAAAAAAGTATGCAGATTCCGTAACCGTGTGTCTTGATTAATAATAAACAAGTTTAGTCAAGGCAAAAGTCAAGTACTTTCCTCCCATGTTAAACAGTGGCATACATATATTAACGTACCAAATAAGAAAAAGATTTGAGTCAAAAAAGAAAAAAAGAAAAAGGAACATTAATAATGATAATAGTATTGGTGGGTAAATTAGATGCCCAATAAGCAGAAAACATGTGGAGGCATTGCCGTATTAGGTTTCTAATCAGTGTCGGCGTCAGGCATGTGGTTGAATTGTTAATTGTTGTGTGGCCACGACCACCACATATGTGGCATCTTTTCCACAAACAACATATACAATTATGGTCCAACTCAGGGCATCTTTCCTTCTTCTTCCCATTATTGACACCCATTCTCTTGTGTTGCATTTTGACACGTCCTCGATTTTACCTTCAATTCAATTCAACTCATTCATCATTGATGTTTGTTCTTAGAAACCAAACCATCAAATTAGAAAATTCAAAATAAATCTAATAAAATTGATAAATGATTGAGTTTTTTAAATATGTTTAAATATATTCATAGGAATTTGATTTTCTAACTGTATATATAAAAAAAATTATGAGTGAAAAAACACATTTCAATAATAATCTTTATGTCTTTCGGCGACTACGAAGATATTTTGTTTAGAAAGAAAAAATGAAATGCTATATGGATTAATTTGCTTTTTAAAAACATTATAAGATTTTTTTTTAAGTAGAAAGTATTCCTCTAAAGGTAAACTGTTACAAATAACAATTTCTTAACACAACCTTTGGTTATATATTAAAATGACCAAATTCTAAAATATAACTTGTTGAATGAAAAGTAAGACTTGCAAAATTTTATACTTTTTAATAAATTTTAGTTAATAATACAGAATAATTTTTAATATATTTTAATGTATAGCAAGAAAAACATCTTGAAAATAGTATTCTATTAGCATTTCTCAACATCCAATAACACGTTATATTTGCATAAATTTCTCAATTGACATTCAGACAATTCCTTTTCATTCAAAGAATAATCTCTTTATTCTACTCAATTTGAACAGAATTCACTCTTTTTTCTACTTTCATTTCAATGCATTTAAATAAAAAATTTAGTTAAATATTTATTAATAAACTATAATGAAATAAAAATGACCTTATTTGAATAAATTTCTACATATAACTTATTAAAAAGAACTTACAAGCTTATAAAACTATTACAAATCACTTTTATAAGTTAAAATAAATTCTACCAAGATTTTTATATATTTCAAGCCAAAAGAAAGTAATTTGCAGAAGTATTTACCCTTATTCAGGGGTCATGCTAAAGTATCAATTTATATAATGCTGGAAACAGAAGCAGCACCACATAAACAAACCCTATAGGCCTATAGAGTTTCCTTTCATAATTGTGCTAATCTGTCATGCGGCTGAGTGGTGGCCGCTAGCATAAGATTTTGATAGAATTAACATCAACCAAACCTATTAGGTAGGGTTGGTTACATGTATCCAATATCATTTTATTTTATCCAATATCATTTTATTTTATTCACTTGAATTTTATATAATAAGATTTTGTCAGTAAAGACAAAAAATTACTTTAATAATATTTACTTTTTAAAAGTATTTATAACTTAAAAAAAATTTAAGTTAAAGAATATCTTTGGTGAAACCAAAAGCAAATACTTATATTCAAAACCAAATTTTTAAAAAGGCCAATTAGGCAAAAAAAAAAAAAAAAAAAAAAAAAACACCCCATATTCATAAGAGATGTTATCATTTAATTACAATTCAACAGGTATAACGAATTTGTTTAAAAGTCATATTATCAGCAAAATATAATTAAATAATAATGTAAAATATTTTACAATGTTAATATATAATCATTACACTTTTTTTTAATGATGTAAAAAATAAATTAAACAAGATATACTCATTATGTGGCAAAATCAATAGGCTTAGTGGTTTGTAATATTTGGTGATAACTGAGTCTTATTGCCAACCACAGCTATTTACACACTACACTATATATACATGGTGATGAGAGTTTGAAAGGCAAAACAAATGGATTCTACAATCCATGCTTCCAAATTAGGATCAAAATGCCCAAATATAGAATTAAGGCTCTAAGGTCCAAACAAGGTGGGCATTGTGAACAAACATAACATGCAAGCAAAAAGTATACCCCTCATTTGTGCTAAGAAGCACAGACAGAAGAAGGGAAAGCAAAACCCTCCACAAACTCTAGACCATAAAAGGCAAAAGGTTAAAACTTAAAAAGGTGGCAGAACTCAGATGCATGAACATCAAAAACCCTCAAGAATATGTACACTACACTGTACATGAAACTCTCTTATTGGCATGCTCACTTGTTTTGCTTACTGAAAGCAAGGTGTGTCATCTTCAGGCAGCAAGGGAGTCCTGCAAAGTGGGCATGTAATGTTCCAGTAGTCCAGGCACTTCTCCAAGCACACTTTGTGGAAGAGATGGCCGCACGATAAGCGGTTTATCTCTGATTCGGGTTCAAACTGAGTGAGGCATACAGAGCAGTCATGTTCAAGTCGTTTATAGCAGCACACACTGTCAAACCGAAGTGTCGGTGTCCGGCTTCTGAACTCTTCAAGGTAACTCTCCGAGGGACTCAGATGCAATTCAAATGACTCAGGTGGGGCTTGGGAGGGATCTGGTGAAGAGGGTGAAGTGGAGGATGATGAAAGATGGATGCCAACAATGTGCAGTATTGTCCTTACAATGCCTTTGAATATGGAAATTGACAATACAGTGTTCACCAGAAGGACACATAATACTCCTTCAGATGGTGCTGGGAGACTTGAGAGGCCCATTTTGATCAATGCTGAGAGTCCTTTAGAGATATCAAGTTATAGATAAAGTTTGTGTTGCAAGTTGCAACTGATGAGGCTCAAAACTGAGCTATGAAGACACAATAGATTGCCTTTGAATCAGGAAGAATCCACAAACATGGAAATGGGGAACCAAAAGGCAGGATTGCAATGTCAAGATGTCAACCTGATCAGTCAGTCAGAAGAAATACCAAGTATGGAAACTGTTGGTTTCTTCTTTAATATCTGACCTGTAAAGAAATTAAAAGGAAATATTAGAACATTAAAAACTCAAATAAAATTAAGAGAATGATTCATGAATAAGATGGTGAACAATCAATACTAGATTGAAAGAACAAACATATAGCTGTTACAATATTTGATTTCACAAGTTATCCATACCAAAAAACAAATATACATATGAAAGTGAATGACATAACAAGTTTTCAAGAAACACACACTCACATATATATAATTGTCTCTTTTCTCAAGGGAAAGATTAGCTACCCAGAAAAAATTGGGATAAAGACAGCAACCCCATAATCATGAATTAGAAAAAAAGCCAAATCAATATACGAACAAACAAGTTAAAATCCAAGGCAGCATCTAGCATGTAATTTGCTGCAAAAAATTCTAGATTGAAAGTTGAGGAAACAAAATTAAATAACGAGCATTTGAGTGGCTTATTCATCATCAACGAGATCTAATACATACCAAATCTTCACAGAGAATTTTTTTGATAAAAAAAAAAGGAAGAGGAAAAAGAAAATTAAGAACTTTACATGCCTACAGAACACTACCCCAACCCCAACCCACGATTTAGCAATTTTGAACATAAACACAAAATTCCTAGATGACCCAGAGAAGAAAACTGAAAACCCAGATGAAAAGGAATGCATTTTGATGATACTTACGAAGTGGGGTTTAGAGAATACGGTTCTGGAATGATGGAAAATCCGTAATTTCTTCTCTTTGCTTTATAGATAGAAGAAGAACCCCACCATCTCAGGGATTCATTATTGGCAACAATCCCCAGTGCCTTAACCATGGTTACACCTTACCCTTTACGCACAATGCATTCTTTAACCATGGTTAACATTTTTTTTTCTTTTATCAAAAGAAACTAATAATATAATGGGAAAATAGTTAGAAAATAAATAAAAAAATGAGAAAGGGACAAATAAGTCACAAAATCCGATTGATGCACTCATAATTTATGTTGGACTAATTAATCATCTTACCGGTGTCGAGGATAAAGTTCACTGATTTTAATTTTAAACCCGAAAGAATTGTTAGTGTTCCATGGCATGTTTCCAATTTTGGATTTTTATACTTTATCCTTATTTACAGCCTGAATTTATGCTTATAGCACCAGAATTCTTTTATTGGTTGAGACACTGTACAATACATTGTCACCCAAAAAATAATACTGTACAATACATTATGAATATTTTTATTTTTCTATCGCCAACCTAGCCTAGAGTTTTTTTAGTTTAATTATGATATCAAATTTAAATTTTGAATATATAACTCATCAAATATTTACAAAAAAAAAAAACTTTGTAATTCATCAAATCGAGTCTAACAGAATTATTATAAATACTAAAACTTTCTCTTTAAGTATTTTAAAATAAAATTAATTTATGCACTCAATGATAATTTGAGCCTTAATGTATTTATTACATCATGAGAGATTATTTTTTTTGTTAGACTAAATCTCATTTATCAATACATTATGAATATATAATAAGAAAATATTTTGGTTGTTTCTATGATTAGGATATTTTTATAGTCATACAGTGATGTGGAATTACTTTTCTTAAATTAATGTTTCGTGGCATTAAAGTTTCCCACATAACTTTATTTAAAATGAGTTTTAGCCTTTTCTCTCGATATATGAGTACAGTTTTTTAAAAATATACATTTTAAACTGGCACTTTAATGTTAGACTGTTTATGTAACCAAAGAAGTATTAGAGTATTTAATATTTCTCGTTAAATATTTTATAATTTTACTCAGAAAAATCATAAATATTTCTAAACCCCTAATATGTTCAAGTATAAGTTCTTCCTCCTCCATTTAATGTTATTTTTATTATACTTGTTATTTTTCACATTTAATGTCTGTTACTTTAATATAGTTTTTATTTTTAATTTAGGGCATTAATTGCTTACTAAAACACTAGTGCTTTATACAAAGAAAAACTTTCCTGTTTCCTTTGGTTTGCCTAAATATACTCTTTAGGTTAATTTAGTTTCTAAATATGTAATTTCATTATTATTGAACAACATTTCCATATTTTAAAAATTAAAATCTATTTTTTTAATTTGTACTTTTGAAAATATAATTTACTCGTTGAGATTTTTTTCTATTTTATTTAATCTTAACTGCTCATTCCAATCCCTATAATAAAATAAGACTAAAATATGTTGTCATCCTTAAAAAATATCTAAAGTTCATTTTAATTCCTACAAAAAAAATTATTTATTTTTTGTTTTCATAAAATTAAAATGTATGATTTTTGATCCGAAATCAAACTAGGTTTTAACCAAACCTGAACCTACGTTATGGGTTGCACAGCATGTACGTGCCGCCTCATCCAACATGCACCCCCTTCTTCCCTATCCTTCATCTTTTTCGTAACATTTTTGAACCCCTTTTCCGGCGACGCCATTGGGTGTTGGTTGAGGTCACGCGGCGGAAGGTTGATGGTTGATGGTGGTGGTCTGTGGCGGGCGCTGCCCGCTTCGCCCTATTCTCCCTTGAGTACGGTATGATGCTGGTTGGTTCTTACAGAACTTTTATCAGACATTTGGTGAGCAGTGGAATAACGACCACTGCTGCTTTAGGGAGGAACAGTGCAACAGAACATTAAATTTAATTGCAATTTGTAATGAGATGCGGATTGGTTGAGAAAAGATTAATAACTTAAGTGTATGTTGCTATATGGTTGAAAAAGGGGTTATTTATTTGGTTATTTATATGGTTGAAAAATAGACATGTTTTTTCCTTATAATTTTTTAAAAAAAAAATTACAATATAATTTTAAATATTTTTAAATTATATCAAAATTAACTATGTTTATGGCTCTTATAATTTTAGTATTTTTAACTTGTGTTTTAAATTTAATTTAAATTACAAAATATTTTTAAATATAAACTTAAAAATAAAATGTATAAAGTACAGAATACTTGCTAATAATGGCAATGAATGTAGAGCCATAAAATAACACGTAATTTGGTTAACTTTGAACCAAACACTAGAAAAGATAAAATAGGATCTACTTGATTTAAGATTTTTTTTATTTTCACAAATAACTATAAAGACTCTTATTTTAATTTCCTTCCCTCTTTTTAAATGTGTTACAAAAACAATACAACAAAATCAGGTTGTCAAACAAAGTGAAAAAATAAAGTAACATTTTAATAATATTTATAAATACAAAATAAAAATTGGAAATGTTTTCTCAAATTAATCTGGCCCTTTGTACCAAAAACAAGTTAATCGGGCCCTTATAACTTGCATAACTGTAGTTTTTATGGTGGAGGAATAAAGTTACCAAAATAAATTCATATATAGTGTGTATAACTATTTTGATAAAAAAAACAGTGGAAAAACGTTTATCTCAGAATACGTTAGAGAAATAACACAGATTACAAAAATGATAACAAAAATTTAATGAAGTCGAAAAAAAAAAACTCGAGAAATTTACACAACATCTTTTACTCATCGATTTCTTATACACAATGCACAAGGTTCTTCAGTAATAGGGTTTCTTCTTTTTTTTTAAGTGACTTACAATTACAATTTAAGTAAATTCTCCATGTAATTGAAGTGTATCCATGGCACTCAAATAAAATACAAACAAAACTTTTATGGATACATGACACATGTCCAAAATATAGAATGTTTCGTGTCCTCAAAATAAATAGAAGCATCCTATTCTATACATAAATAACCTTCGAATTTATAATGTCATACCTAAGAAACTGTTGGGCCATTACACCTCTAACTGCATTTATGTATATCCTGCACTATATATGGCAAAGAGAGAGGGACAAATATTACAGCCTACAACACTGTAGAAGATTGTCTAGAACTTATCAAATTGAGCCACTTATCATGCCATCATAGGCACTTGTACATGTGACTTAGGATCAGTGAGGAGTTGACATAAAATATGACAAACTATGAGCAAGATCAAGGCCAAAGGGCTTAAAAAAGAATTTTGCATTAGATTAGAATTAAGAAGCAGGATTTGCCAAGTTAAACAGAAAGGCAACCAAAATTCAAGACACATTGCCTGAAGGGGGCAGTTTGTGATGCTGCTGTGATGTCAGCTGAAATTGCAACTGGGATTGTCCATTGCAGTGAAGGATACACAATCTGCTCCTTAGCTTTTACACTGTCAATTTCATTGGACAAGGGCCTGCTTCTTCTTCCCCTTGAAGAAAATTTATGCCCCTGTCATAAAATCAGACAGCTTGTCATTGCATGGAGAAAGAATGCATCAAATTTCATACATTTTTTCAGGTAAGAGTTACTTTTCTTTTACAACAATAGAATGATTCTTTCCTTTTATAGAACATGGTTAAAAGTTGTACACTCAGAAGCTTCTGGTTTCGTTCAGAGGGTCATAGTCATAGACATCACCGGCTTTGACAAATCGGCCCTTCACACGCTTTCTGACATCAGCTCTAGCCTTGCGAGAGGCATACCTTACTTTCTTCTCGAACCTAATAAGATAACCACAATTGATGTTAAATCACCAGCAGAGCAAATAAGTTTTAAAATTTATAAATAAATCATATCCAATAATTAGCAAGTAGTTATATTGCTCAGCAACAAAGATAGCAACCCAAACTAAAGAAACTTATGACAGGATATCCTTAATTGGAAGATCATATGGTGTTCAATGATAGCATGTTATGCATTTATTCCACTCATTGATCTAACACCACATCACGTGTGGCACATACATACCCAAATGCACTAAAGTTGGATCATGGAAACAACAACTTTTGCATAACTAGCGGGATTTTATTGGTTGAAATCTGTTGGAAAGCCGCCTTAATTACGGTCAACCCTAGCCTGCCTTAGTTGCGGGTAGTGGTTTAGTTCCACATCAACTATAGATATGGATTAAATAGTCAACCTTACAAGCCGGTTTTGTGGGATTGAATTTAGGCCTCAAACCTAAATTTTAAGATGTCATCAAGATCCATTGTTGGGCCACATACATTTGCATGGCTCCAGGTCAGTAGCCCTGGGTGTGAGGAGCGTTGGAAACCTGCCTTAATTTCAGTCACCCTTTGCCCGCCTTAGTTGCAACCTCTTAAAGAGCTGCCTTAATTGCAAATTTGCAATCTCAAGGGTGGTGGTTTAGTTCCACATTGACCAGAAATGTGCCCTAATTAGAGCTTGTAGCTTGGACAGTCCTCACCTGTTGTCACCTTACAAGCCAGTTTTGTGGGGTTTAGTTAGGCTCCAAACCCAAATGCTAGAAAAACCCTGATACCTATTTTGTTCATCACTACCTTATCATTTCAGTGAACAGGAAACTGTGAGAGTGAAGAGAAAGGTATAACCTGGTTTATCAAGTTGGTCAATGAGATGATAAAATCAATGCTCTATGGTAATGAGTGTTAGGTATGAGATGCCAACAAGAGCCAAAAAAATGATGTGTACTAGACATGAGGACGTTCAGTTGGATGAGTGGAAATACAATAAAGATTTAGGAACAAATGAAACTGAGAAAGTCGGACCATCACCTATTGAGGACAAGATCATAAAACTTGGCTAAGGTAGTTTGGTCACCTGAGAGATGATCAATAGAGACAAGGACAGGTCCAGAAAACATCTAGTAGGGAAAAAGTGGACAACTTTTTGCATAATTGTATTAGTGGCAGTGGGACACTGGGATACAAGGCCAAAGATTTTTTATAATCTATATAAAAAGCTACAATCTACATATACAACTTAAAAAGAAAAAGAAAAATTGAGGATTCCCCCTCCCTCTTTCAAGCTGTTCCTGTATAGAGGCTTTACCTAATAGGATAAGGCTTGGTTGCTATTATTGTTGTACGATTAATAGTCCCATGTTAAGACCAGAACAAAGACATTGGATTGTGGCCGCCCACTACTTTCATGTCAAGAAAGAAACAACAGTAATATGGAACCAACACCAATGACTATATAAATAAAATCATTACAATTAACTTACTTCCGGATCTTCTTCTTTTCCTTATAGCGCAAGACAGCATTGCTGCGGTTAGCAGAATGCAGAGAACTCTCAGGGCAAGGAGGACACCAGGGAGGCTCTCCCATGAGAAGCATTGAAGAAGCACCACAGTCTTGATAGTCACCTGCACTATCTTTGGTAACACCAGAAAGAGAAATGTTTGATAGAGATTGCTTTGCCGTAAAACAAACAACTGGTTCAGTTTTTGTACTCATCATTGAGTCTGCAGATGCTGCATTGCTGCATGCTGGTTGGATAGCATTGACCAACCCAGCAGACGATCCCTAGAAAATAGAAAGAAAAGCTGACATATGATGCAAAACCAATTAACTCAGATCCCACAAAAGAAAAGGAATCCCATCACTCAAACTTAAATGTATGCCCCATAAGTGGGAGAACAAAATATAAGTAAACCTTCAAATAAATAAAAGATATTGAAGGAATTGAAATATACTGATATATTCTACACAAAAAAAACACACATTTATATTTTTTATTATTTCTGGAGCTACAATTTTGCAAAATGGAGAGTCCAGGCAATCAGGACTAAACATCAGCACTTTGGATGTTATCAGTTTGTACATATTACAGATGAACTATATAGTTTACAATATGATGATAACAATTTTTTGATGATAAAGGTTACTGGAAGCACCAATGAGGAGAGCAGATTTCATTGTTTTTTAGTCCTATGAAGGAGGTGGGGAGGAGAGACCAAGAAGGACTTTGGAGAAAGTTGTTAAGAGGAATCTCATGATAAATAATATCACTGAAAATTTTATCTCTAACCGGGTCGAATGACATCATGTTATACATGTAGCCAACCTCACCGTCTTCCTTCCACTTCAAATCATTAAGATAATAAAGCTTGGGCTTACTCAATTAGGAACGTACTTGATATACCATTTAAAAAGAATTTAGGAAGTGGGAAAATCCTGTTGAGATTGAGGTGTAAGCCCTATATATAAATCGTTTCGTTCTATCATACAAATTAAGATATTCATTATCACCCGATCATCAGGGAGATAACAAGGGACACAAGTGAACAGGCTAAAAGATCATTGTAAAGTGTAAAATTTAATCACATTAAAATTCATAGATGCACATCTCAACAACAAAAAACATGACTCAGTTATATGGAATAAAACAGATGATGCTCTAATAATAATAGAAAAATCAATCTTAACACAGGAAAGGATGGTGAGATTTGAGTACCTCAGCAGCAACAGCACCCTGACAATGGGAATCACCAGCACTAGCAGACATGTGCTTTATCTCAAATAAGCTATTAATTCCACCATTTTCAAAAAGCTCTTCAGAGTGACTGAGAGCCATCCCAAAAAGTTCCTCGTAGTTCTCAAGTTCCAGATCCACTTCATCCATGATGAAATCATCATATAGATCATCATCTTCACATATTCTAGAAACTTTCTTCCCAGGACAGTACAACTGCAGAGTCATCATGAGTAATTAGATGAAACAATAATATAGAAAACTAATGCTTGTGTAACTTATTTCAGTAAAAAGATAAAAGTTGGCAGAATCATATATAATGGCCTTGTAGTTAACATGTAAGCTAAGGCTATTGTGTTTTTGCAAGCACATCATTATGTCATTGCCATATACTGTCATCAAGTTGCATAGGTCAAAATGTTAAACTGATTAAGAGTAGTAAAGAGAGAAAATATACAGATACCCAACCCTTGTAGATAAGGTGCAATTATCCATGTAAATAAGCTACAAGGACAATATTCATATCCTTTGCAAACCACTCATCATTTCTTTTCACATATTTTCAATTATCAACAGCCCTAAACTTGTCGCCCGCCCCCCCCCCCCCCCCCCGGAAGGCGTATCAAGCAAGGTCAGTTGTTCCTGCTTTGAGTTCAAGGTACCAATAAATCAGGAAAGATGAAAGTTCTATGAAACCAAATTATAATTTTGACCAAGGCAAAATCAAAGCAAAGCAAATCAGTTTTGAATGCAATAATAGTCATTTTGAAAATGAATTATAAATCAATCACACTATATAAAAATGATTTAGCCAAAAAAACGGCAGTTGATGAGAAACTACTTACGAATGATTACCAGATAGTTTTGCTATTAATGTCATGGCTTCTACAAATAAAACATCTATATCAAAACCATATAATAATAGACAAAAAGAACTCATTCCTTGCAAACATACAATTTCATACACTGTTTCATTATTAGAATGTCCATCTCCATCACACCTAGTACGGTTATGATTTTCCAATAGTTTTGCCTATGATAAATAGATACATTACATATATCAGATACATATCTACCAGATATGTATAAAAATTCATAAAACATAATAAATATATAATTGCAATTCTGCAAATTCAAATTAAGAAGATAATTCTTGGACATTACAAAAAACAAAATAAAAATTATAAATCATTGTTATCATAATAGGAATAGTATCAATCTCATTACTTTCTTGAAGTTATCCATAAAGAGGACAATTTCTATTGTGTTCATCAAGGGACAATGCTTCTATGTTTCTATACTAGACATGCTTCTATGTTTCATATGTAGCTGTATAGGATTTTCATAACTTTTTTAAAGGTTTGATACTTCACAATACCGAGATATGTATCGGTGAGTATCGGAGAGCATCAGATACGGATCCTTGAAGCAAATTAAAGTACTGATGCTTCATAGGTTTTTACTATTATTTTGTAGCTTCTTTAAGGGGAAAAAACAAACCATCAAATAAATTTACACAAAGAATTCATTCCTTGCAAACTAGCAATTTCAGTCTGCAGTTGCTAGAATGCCCATCAAATCCAGTACAGTTATACATTTGGGACAAAAATGAAACATGAGGCTATACCTTGGGCATACATTCATTGGCAGGTCCAGGCGGCTGTTCTAGAATACGAGGTTCTGAGCTTGACTCAGGTACTGAAGATGTGCCAGCCCAAGATTTACCCTTGCTGGGTAGATCAGTCACTTCTGCTGAACCAGACACATTCTGGCCTTCTGGAGGAGCCCAAGCATTCTTATTGCTGTTCTCATTAATGCTCATCAAACCTAGTTCCTGCTCACATGCTTCACCCATAGAAGGGATGTCTAAGAAAAAGGACCATGTTGAAGAAAATTCTGCAGCTGAAGGGCAGCCAGAGTAGCAATTGATTGATTGCCTCTTGTGCGTTGAAGAAGACGGTGAGGTACCATGACCCAACCAATCACAGTTCTGACAAAGTGAAATCTTCTCTTCAACACACCTCACAAATGCAGGTTGCGAATTGCATCTCTCGCATACAAGGGTTCTCGAATGACGCCTAGAAAGGGCATTAGCAGAATGGACATTTCGATCACACGACAAACATAAGCACGCAGTATCAGAGCGGCAGTACACCAGGGACCTCTGGTCTCCACAAAAATCACATAAGTAACCCATCTTTAAACTGCCTCTTCTTTTGCTCCTGAATCTAAATGAACAATTCCCAGTTATTAATTATATCTACACAAACTACAACAGAAGTTACTTCTTATCTTAAGTTGTTGAAACTGAACCCAGCTCTGTCGTAGAACTTACAAGCTGTTAGACAATATGATGAAGGAAGCTTTAGTTCAGTTCTGCAAATTCAGCTGCTGGAAAGAGATAATAAGTAAGCATTTTGATAAGAATTTTACACCTACTTAGTAATACAAAGACTCGAGAAAAGAAAAATGAAAAGGGAATTCTAATGCAAACTATGAACAATGTATAGATGTCATGCCATGACTAGTAATTTATCGAACTGGGATGAAACAGTATGAATTGAAAACATGCAGCCAAGATCAAACAGTGTAGATTAGAGAGCCAACTAATAGAAAGGAAAAAAAATAAACAAATTGTTCGACAACCAAACCCACATAACTATGTCACAGCAACAAGAAACTACACAAAACAGCACACAATTCTATCTAAAGAAGAATGATAAAAGATAAATTTAAATTAAATTATAAATAATTATGACAACATTAGCTCACGACAATACTTTGAGAAGAATTTCCAAAGGGAAATACGAGTTTAGATTTGGAAAATAAGAGTAAAAAAATAATTTTATACAACTGAATTATCATTTTTCAGACAAATGAACCAACCAGACTTCTATTTTCAGTTAATAAAAAATGCATCTCCATCATACGAGAACCGTCCTAGAAAAGTCACCAAAAAAAAAAACTCGAATTTAATGCGAATTAATTACGAATAACAAATCAATTCTCAACAAACAAAATGTCAGAAACATCTGCAAACACATCATCACATAAAACCAAAGAAGAGAACACAAGATGAAGCAGAAACAGCAACAAATCTAAGCACATCCAATTACCCCTTTATCAAAATTCTCAACTTTTCCTTATCTGAAACTCCCAGAAAAGTCTTCAACCCCAGAAAAACATGAACTTTGAAAAAGAAAAAAACAACAACACTTTTTAAATATTAAAAAAAACAAAAAAGAAGGCATGTATTTGTACGAAAGATGCAACAGGGAGGAGGGAGAGAAAGATCAGAAGGCAAGAAAATTACCATACGGCAAGAAAGACGGAGAGAGGACAAGATCGGTAAGGAAAAGGGGTCTGTTGCTTTTTTCAGAAAAACGATATAAAAATAATATTGTTATGCCAAAATTGAAAGCAAAGGAACCTTAGAGAGGTGGTGGTGGAAGCTGGACTTTTCAGGAGAACAAACACAACCCTTTTGTGTTTTGTGTTGTGTGTGTGATTGTGTGTGTCTCTTTCTCTCTCCTCTGCTCTGTTCAGATAGATAGGAATAGGTAGATTTTAGATTAGATATGATGGGGAGGGTTGGTGTAGGTGTAAGTGTGAGAAGAGAATAATGCAATATCTTAGGTAATGTGACATGAACAATGGGAAGAAGAGAAAAAGTGTTAGATTTATAATAAAAAGTGCAAAACAAAAGAGTAAAATATCTTGGTATGCAATGGCAAGTGGGGCCATGTCTTTTCCCTAGTGAAAGCAAAAGCTTATTAGGCCACATCACCTTTTTTTATTGGTCCACTCCATAACAAAAATTGTTACTAAATATAACTATTTATCTTATTAAGATGTTAGTACCAAGTAATTTGTAGGAAACTGTGAGATAAATATTTTGTTTTAATATGATTTATTTTATATTTAAGATTAAGATTTAAATTCTAAGACTTTGTTATTTTGATGGAAAAAAGTAAAACATAAAAGAAATAAAAAGTAATATAAAATGAGATTCACAATTTTATTTTCTAAAATTTAATTCAAATTTTTTATCTTATTTTACTCTTTTTTCTATTTTTTCCACTCTACTAAACAATACCTAAATTACTTAATTAAACAACACACGTTCTTATCGCATGTTAACTATTGATTCTACCACCATAATAGAAGAACTGAAGAAGTGGTACTATTTTGGTGATTTGTTTGTTTGCATAAAACATGGATTTTTCTCTCTCCTACGCTTTAGGGTGTGCTGGCATTTTTATTGTGTTAAATACTATAAAAGCATTATTAGTTGTCGTACCGAGGATGAACTTTTTGCTAAAAAGTGCGTCACATGTTGGATGAGGTGGACAGATAGAAGGTTATTTTGTGACCCCTTTTTTCACTCTGGTTCGCTTTTTCTGTTGCCTTTTCACACTGAGCTTTTATGGGTTTCTGTGGAATTGTTTTCTAGATGCCCCTTCACTGCACTGTTTATTTTGTATTCTCATACCAACCACTTGTTAATTTCTACTTCTCCATCTATAATTATAATACATTTTTTATTAATATATTTTAAAATTATTTTTTTCTTATCTTTACTCACTTAATTTATTCTCCTTAATATTTTAAAAATATATTAATTAAATAAAACTATATAAATAAAAAAATAATTAATACATCTAAAAATTTAAAAAATTATAAAAAAATAGATTTCTAAAAAATATCTTATAATTAAGAACGAAATAAATACTAATTGTAAAGCTTATGCACATCATTAATTAATTATAATTTGTATTTTTTTACCGGAGAGTTTATCTTAATAAATTGAACATAA
Organism: Glycine latifolia; assembly: GCA_013407115.1. Taxonomy (NCBI): domain Eukaryota; kingdom Viridiplantae; phylum Streptophyta; class Magnoliopsida; order Fabales; family Fabaceae; genus Glycine; species Glycine latifolia. The sequence goes on from CM023954.1 coordinate 33,554,693, forward strand.
TGTATAAATTGTTATAAATTTGCTGATACATATTTTTTATTCTTACAAATAAAAATAATTATTTTCTCAATTTCTTAATAAGTGTCAGCATTAGAAGAAAAATAAATTATAATTTTAAATTTTAATATAATATTAATATTGTTTTTTATGTTCTCAATAACATAGTAGCTTCTTTTTTTAGACAAAATAACAAAGTATTTTTTAGACTGTTGTTGTGTTATATTGTGTCCAATAAAAAAAATATCAATTCTATAAAATTCTCTTACTCTTTCTTGATTTGTATAAATATACTTAGAAAGACACTTATCATAGAACATATGGAATATGTTTAGGATAAATTTTAAGAATTTAATTAAGATGGATGATTCGTGTAATTTTTTTTATAATTGTCAATTAATTAACTATAAGTAAAAGATTCTATTTAAACCATATTTTAAGTATTTTATTATGAAGTATATAATATATTTCAATTAAATTTTTTAATAGTTTTAAAATAAATATAAAATGACTTTATGCAATAATCTTTTCATTAATCATTTACGTTTTTATTTTTATTAGTATCTTCAAAATAATTATTAACATATATTATTTTATTCAAAATATGTACATAAAATTGTGGATAATATATTGATTTTCATATTCAACTGTGTAATTAAGTAAATTAATTCATAATTGTTTTTTTACAGAATTTTCATAATTGTTTTTACATAAAACTGAACATGGAATGGAGTGGACGATGGAAGTATAAGCATAATGCAACTTTAACATTACTTCCAAATTATATTAAAGAAAATAATGGAGAAAAACACATTCTTTTTGTTGTATTTACATTATTATTTTAAATTAAAATTATTTGGTATAAATCAATACAAATGAGAAAGAGTAGTAATCCAACTGGTTTTTGACGCATTCTAAATCATGTGTATGATTTTTTTTTGGATCAGCCAAAATGATATCACTCTAAGGAAATGGTACAAGAAATACCAATCCAAAATACAAGCATGAATAAAATTCCCAAGCCTATATGGCTACATAATATTTAGATGATACTCCCCCACCTAAATATACTAAAACCAGAAAGTAGGAATCCCAGAATTACCCCATCAAAATTAATGTGTATGATTATGAAACTATCAATCAAATATATCGACATTAGGAAACTCTCTCAACCATATTGCCTTGTTTCTTATAAAAAAAATGCCTTGTTTAATATTTGCATGAAAATTCAAACTAGCATCCAGCTAAAGGGACCAGTTTGTCGGTTCAGAAAAAATATTAATCAAACAAAAGCTAAATTATTTTTTCTTTTTGTGAAAGAAAATTAGGATAAAGAAATATCACCTAAAGGTTTATCATGGTATATCAACGGACCAACCCAGCTTTAGTTGACCAAAAAAAACTATGGGGTTTGGTTGAGTTTGCAGATTTTTCAGGTTAAATTTTTATTAACTCAATTGAATTAAGTCAAGAATTGTGTTCAATAATCCCATGTCCTGATACGGCCTAGCAAAAATAAAGAATTTTACAAAATTAATATAATATTCAATATATATATATATATATATAAAGAAATATTATATAGATTTTTTGTTTTTTCTTGTCTTCTTTAATTTCCTAATTATTTTAATAATAATAAACCTTATAACCCAACCTAATACAATCTAAATTCGATTAGGTTGGATGGAGTCATATTATCAGCTAAAATTATTCCAAAATTAATCGAATACAACTATTTTGATCATATTAGATAATTTATATCTAAAAATTACTTATGCTCCTCTACCTGATCAATAATCCCTTTAATAACACCTCAATTTAAAGACTTTGAATTTAAAGATTTCCTAAAACTTACATTTACTTTGTATTAAAGAGGGGTATTTGAATTTAGAATTGGCTAGATGTGGGATTTATCATTCTCTACTCAATCAACCCCTTAAAAATAACTAAATTAATTTAAAATAGGCTAACATATTAGTTTAATAATAAATATATCAAGCTTTTTGTTTTAATTAATTTAAAATTTACTTATCTTCTTAAACTTTATCCAAATCAAAATATCTCAGCTGAGATTCATAAAAGAATTTTTTTAAATATGTTCAACTAGTTGACAAAAAAAATTAGGTCACCGAATTTTTAATCCAACCGAAAGTTGGCTAATCAATTATTAATCACGGAAATAAGTTGTATAGCTTGGCGATAATGTCAGCAAACTCTACACGTAGCTTAAAAAGTTTAATTTTACTTATAAAAAATACCTAATACTTGACGTCGAGTAACTAGACATTCAAATAAAAATTAGTTTCGCGCTTAAGAAATGAAAAAAATACTCTATAAAAACCACGAGGTCACCAAGACACAACTTTACCGTTGTGTCAGGGCTCGTCCTAAAAAAAAAAAAAACTCTATAAAAATATGAAATAAAAAAGTCAATCCTAATTTTTTTTTTGTAAAATAAAAACATTTTTCAGTGATACTGAAATTGATTTTTTTTTAAAATTAAAAGTTAGTAATTGGGTTTTTTTTAATTATATTATATTTTTCCATATAAATCCTAATTTTTAACTCTGACTTTAAGAGATTAACTTTTTTAAGAAATGGAAACATACTTAATAGCCCGTAAAAAGAAAAAGGTACTTTATAAGAACACGAAAATAAAAAAGCAAAATAATCTTAATTTTTTTATGTTGTACTAAAATTAAAATATATCCTTTTCTGGTGGCACTAACAGATAAATCTATTCCAAAATGTAAAAAAATAATGTGGTTTCTAAACACGTATAAATCCTAATTTTCAAACTATATACAGTCAAAATCGTTTTTTTGCCAAAAGTTGTAGTTTAACCTTTAAGAAGGGTACTACGAGCTGAACAGTAACGTAGGGCAAAGTCAACCATGAACGTGTTCTGATTGAAGTCGAAATCACGTTTCTGCTTCAAATAAATGAATGATCGGGTTCAATAGTATTGATGATGTTTGACTACTTTCTAATCAAATTAATGTTATGTTTAGCTGTTTTTTATTTTAAAAGTTGCTTTCAAATTAAGTGTTATCATGTTTCGTTGAGAGAGCTCTAATACCATATCAAAGTTAAGAGAAGAGATGCAAGTGATCCCTAAGTTGATGAGGCCAAAGTTCATAGAGCTCAAAGAATAAAATAATACTTTGTATATATATTTCATTGTATTGATTGATTGATTGATAAAATCTATCAAAATGAATTACAAATTGCTTATATTTATACATCCTAATGGACTAATTAACCACATGTAATTAACTTCTTAACATATCATATACTCTAACAACGACTAAAAAGGTGGGAGGGAGAGAAAGAGAAGAGTTTGACAAGAGAGAAGGTGAGCAGGAAATAGACTAAAAGAAAAAAAATGTAATATTTAGATTGATAAAATTAAAAGATGAAAAATACGAAAAATTTCTATAAAAATAATGGGAAAAAATAAACAGTATAATACTTTTATAAATATCCATAATTACAATTTAAAATATATGTGCATAATTTTATATAAAACTTGAAATTTCGAAATAAATATTTATAATTACATTTTAATGTAATATAATTTTTTTATGAGGTCACATCATTCATGAAAGAAATTTTTGTCCAAATAAGATTTTATCTGAAAAAAAAATCTTCAAAATATTTAATGTAAGTATATATTCAAGACTTAAATTTAAAATTATTGATTAAGTTAAAACAACTCATATCATTTGATTATGATGTTTGATGATAAAAAATGTCATTTAAAATATAAAGCAAACAATTGTATTAAAATATAAAAATTAAATTGTAATTTTGTTTCTATCTTTAATTTTTTATGTGCGGTTTTAGTTTTCCTTTTAAAGAAGAATTTTGGTCTCTCTATTTTAAAAATTCATAATTTTGGTTCAATCCTCAATTTTGTTTATTTTCATTTCTTTTATTTTAGTACAATTAAATTTTAGACCTAATATATTCACTCAAAGTATCATAAAAAATCATTCAATTATCTAAAATGTAAAAAATTTAAAAAATAAACATATGCAAAATTGACTATTAAATCAAATTTGCAAAGTTTTAAAAATTGAGAAAACATAATAAAAAAAATTAAAATCACATATTAAGAATTAAAGAATGAAGAAAATTATAATTTAGTCCAATATAAATCAATCCTAATCCAAGTAAATGACCATCAGTCTACCATAGAAAAACTATCCTACAAATCAAGAGAACAGAAAAGAGAGGCAATCATAAAACTCAAAGGATTTAAAAAATAATGATCACATTTAATAATAAAATAGCATTAGCATGCATACGTGAAACAGTGAAAGTGTTATGTAAAAAACATGCTGACTAAAGTGCACTGAAGATTTTGCACATGATTAGACGACATACTAATAATCTAAAAGAATATTTTTTTTGAAAAAAAGTATAAAAAAAAAAGGGCTAAACTAAACTACAAGAGGGCCCAAACTGCTTTTCAAAATTTGCCACACATCACCTAACAGTCACCTGTAGCTAACTAGCAATAGTCCCATGCTTCAGCCTTCAGCAACATGCGTGAAAATTACACTTAAACCACCAGTTCTAGAAAATAATCATAGTCAACAATCAATATCAATATTATGTACAAGGATCGATCTATTCTATGGTAAATTAATGCACCAAAAGAGATATATTATATAATAGCACAGATTAAAAAATGTTGATAATTTAGTCTGCTTGGATTGCAAGGCTGGGAAATAAACCTACACAACAAAGACTAATTATAATTGTTGGATTCAACTTGAATACATTACCCAGTTGAGTTTTCTCAGTCAGAGTGACACTACTACACACTGAGCTTGAGTCCTTATTTGGGGAAATAGCGACGAAGAGTTGTGCTCCCCATTAATGTCTCATATGGGAAGATATCTACAGAACATGTACCACCCTACAGATGCCATTCGTCACATCACTCACAGTCCTCACCAACAAAGCTTATCTCATTGCATTATCGCCACACAAAAGTAACTACAAATTAATATATCAACTAATGCTTTTTGACCGAATGTGGTGATTTTTAAAATTAATTATTATTTAGAGTAATATTTAAAACAATTATTAATTGCAGATAAGTTGTAATAAGTGATACATTTCGAAATGACTTTTAATTAAGAAATTGTAACATCTATTACGATATATGTTTTTTTTTTAAATTGAAATTATAAATAAATTTACAACTTTAATTTTTTTTTATTTACAATTTTGGAGTCATAACTTATTTTTATTTTTTGATAGGTTATGACTTTAAAAGCCGTAAAACCTTTTATTTTTGTCTACCACTTCTAAGTTGTGTGACTCTTTTTTTTAATTTCATTTGTTTTCATTTTTTATAATTTTTTATTTGAATATTTCTTCATTATTTTTTTGTAATTTTGTGCAAGTTTTTTTTTTTAAATTATAAAAAAAATTAATTTAATTATTTAAAATATAAGTATTTTAATTTTTGTAATTTGGTTTAATATTTTATATGTATTTTTTTATATCATTTTACTTAAAATTTTAGTGATTTATGTTATAATTAATTTTTATTATATTTATTTATTTAATTAAATTTTTATATTTTTAGTAATGTTAAGATTTATATTCAAAAGACTTATTCTTATATGAAAATATTTTTCTATTAATATTAACTTATAATATTTTTAATAAGATATATTTATTTTTATTTTTTTAATTAATTTTATAATTATCATTATCTTAATTAATCATTTTTCACATTAATTGATTAACATTACTAAAATATAACTAAATTCAAATCTTTTAAATAAAGTATCTATTTTAATAACGGTGAACAGAAAAAATATAAGTAAACAAAGATATTTTAATAAAAATATCAATCATTTTGATATAAAAAATAATCAATTTGAAAATATCATAAATAATGAAATTTCAGAGAGAGAAAAATCATACGTGTCAAAGTGACGAAGAAAAAGAATATCTTACGTATCCATTAAATTTATGAACTTTTTAGCGTACTAGAAGGTGCTGACTTGATTGCTTGTTGAATAGTTTAATTTAACACTGTTTCATATCCTAAAGTATATATTTGAACCTTTTAGAAATAGAAAAGCATTTTGCATAAATTTAAAAATTGACATATAATTTTTTTAAGATTGGATTTTTTTAGATGAGATGATAGTTGCTAGACAATTTTTTTTTTGACAAAAATTAATCATCATTAAAATTGATAAATATTTTATATCAATAATATAGTAAAAAAGAAAATGAGACGGCTGACAAGAATGATGGTTGGGATAGCTGGGATTGCTTGAATGAACTTAAGTTTTACAATAAATTAAATGAGTCTTTTAGATCAATTTCATCTTAGCTAAATACAAGCATGGTTGCAAAAATCCGACAAAAGCCCTGAAAAAAGATTTTAATAGGATTTGAGTTTTATTTTAGAGGTCGAAATTAAATTCAAACTTTTTATCCAACATTCTATTGTCCGTGACCCGCATCGAAATGACATGCATTGAATCCCGTAGTGGATTTTGTCACCTCTATTGTAAGGGCCGTAATCACCAAAAATAAATGTTAGTAAGAGATGAGGAAAATTTTAAATTTAAGGAAAAAAATACCAAACAAATGCAAGAGGATTCCCGTCTAAAAAATTTGTTATATGAATAGTCATTTTCACTTTCTTGTCTGTACTGAAGTCAATGAAAAATAGCTTAAAAAATGATGAAAGATAGTGCAAATCAAGCTGCCTAACAGCAAAACCAGGGTACAGTAGTGTGAAACTTCACTTCTGTCCTTATCAATATCAGACAAAAATGAAGGAAAAAAAACAATATTAAAAAATCTTAAAAATCAATAAAATTACACTATTCAGATATGTCAATGTCATCTTATATTTGCTTAGTTGACAAAAGAATCAAAATAATATTATTTTAATAAAAAATTATTAATTTGGGACTGTTTTGAAACTATTTACCAATATGGGGCAGTTGATCACGCCCAAATTTGAGCGTGACTAAATCCGTTTCTAAATCGGTCTCTAATTCAGTCGCTAAAAGTTTTTGCGACAATATTTATTTTTTTTACTTTTTACATTTGCGACGATAAATTACGTCGCAAAAACTGTTAGCGAATGATATAAAGACTAAAATTGGCGTGATTTAATTTTTGACATAAAATATCATTTAATATTATTAATTATTATTTTAATCTAATTTTAAAGTATTTTTAGACCGATCTTCACCATAGATATGATCTTTTTTATTTTTTTTAATATTGTTTTATTTAGTATATTTTTTTAATTTTATATGATTTTATTTAATACACTCAGAATTTTTGATATATCTAATTTTTAATATATTATTTATTTAATATAATTTCTAAATTTTTATATGATTTTGCTTAATATTTTTTGGATTTTTTATATCACTAATTTTTAATATAATATTTTATTTAATTCAAATTTTCAATTTTATTTTGGAATTTGAAAAAATTGAAAATTTTATAACTTGGGGCTCAAGCTTAATTATCCAAAATGCGTATGATATATTTTAAATAAAAAAATATTAAAAAAATAAAAAATATTATATCTATGATGAAGATCGGTCTAAAAATACTTTAAAATTAGATAAAAATAACAATTAATAATATTAAATGATATTTTACATAAAAAATTAAATCACGCCAATTTTAGTCTCTATATCAGTCGCTAACAGTTTTTGCGACAGAATTTATCGTCGCAAACATAAAAAATAAAAAAGATAAAAAATACAATATTTTGTCGCAAAAACTGTTAGCGACCGATTTAGAGACGAATTTAGTCACACCCAAATTTAGGCGTGACCAACTACCCCATATTGGTAAATAGTTTCAAAACATCCCCAAATTGATAATTTTTTATTAAAAAAGTATTATTTTTGTTTTTCTGCCAGCCTCCTCTTCAGACGTGTCTTCGACAACCTGGCGGTTATTCGGTCTCCGCTTTTGGAGGTGGGAGTGCTTGGTCGCTGGGGTTTCCTTTTCCTCAACCAATTCGGTTGTGTCAGCCCTCAGATTGGGTTGTTTAACATTTATGAGCTGGCTGGACAAAGATGGATGGAAGGTAAGATAGATTGGAGTTCAAGTGGCACAGGACCTTCGCAGACTGCCTTACAATAGAGTTGATATCTTTGTTTCAACTCCTCTATTATTTTCTTCCAACCAGCAACATTCTTGACCTCTGATGGAGGAATGCCTCCTATTTTTAAGAACTCATCTAGAATATGATCCGGTATGACCTTATCATCAAAATACTCCAAATTATATGTATGGCGCAACCCACTTTTTGTTTTTTTTTTCAATTTTGAATCTCCTATCCCTTTTTTTAATTTTAAGGTCATCGTTTGAAAAATATGGGTACTTGATGCCCGAATTTCTTTCCAAGGTTATACTTCCTCGTGCCTCCGGGATACTTAGAAGTTATTTTAATAATAATAAGGATATGCACATACCAGTCATAATACAGAGGACTCCCAGTGGAATTGTTATGTACACTGCTCCGTAAGTTTGTGTCCAGCTTCACTCTATTGGATTCCCACCGGGTTGAGATCCCCCACGGGTATCTCCCTCAAACTACAAGCCGGATTAGCTTCTCGATAATGAAACCTCCGTTCTCCTGGAAGAATTGTTCTTTTTGGAATTTTCATTTTAGGTTTGATCTTTCTCTTTCGTCTTGTTTCTTGTTTTTCAACAAAGAAAGGGTCAGGCTTTCCATACGGCGAGAGTCATTGGTTCAAATCCAATAGTAGGTAAGGCCGAAAGCCCTGCGCCAACATGACAGCAAGCAAGCGCGAAGGATTCGTTCCTCTCCCAGCAAGAGGATGCGCACCTTAACTTAAAAGAGCTAACGCGCTTTACTTAACCAAGACTTCTAACCATAATAATCTGAATCTGTTTATTCGATCTGCTCCCCTTAAAAAAGACAAATGAGGAAAGACTTGTTTGTTGTAAATCGCTTAGTTTCATTATATAACTACTAGTAATGGTACGTTTTTATTTAAATATTGATCCATGTTTATTTGAGATTTATTTAAAAATAATTAAATAATTTTTAAAAAGCTTCTTAAAAATTAGAAAAAAGTGATATTTATAACTTTTTGTCTGTTATCTTATTATAAACTAAACCAAGCATACTTATATGAGTCCGTGCTATTTTCAAAAGGCTAAACTATACTTTTTTGTCTGTTATCTTATTTTAATATTTATTGTAGTTTTTTCTTCTTTTTAAATTTGGGTCAAGTTGATTGTTTGAAAACAATGATAGCTTTCGATTTCGGGACAAAATTTTAAAACTTTTTTTTTAACTGATTCAAGATGTAATTTTAATATAGCATTTTAAAGAAATTTAGGTAGTGAGAAAATCCTATTGGTATTGAGGTAGGCCTTATGTATAAATTGTTCTAACATACAAATTTAAGATATTTATTATCGCCAGATCATCAGGGTGATAACAAGAAATAATATTCACAAGTTAACAGGCAAAACGATCATCGTAAAATGAAAAGGTTTAATCACATAAAAATTGATAGATGCACCCAACAACAAAAAACATGGCTCAGTTATATGGAATATAACAGATGATGCTCCAATAACAATAATAGAAAAAACAATCTAATCATGGGAAAGGAATGTGAGATCTGAGTACCTCAGCAGTAACAACACCCTGACATTGGGAATCACCAGCACTAGCATCCTTTGTCTCAAATAAGCAAGATACATATCTAGATATGTATCAAAATTCATAAAACATAATAAATATATAACTACAATTCTGCAAATTCAAATAAGCTGGTCTAGTCTTATTTTCAAAACATAGATACCCTCCAACTTACAAGTAATCTTGGCAAGAACAACATGGCCTAGTTGAGGCAGTGAAATCTGGTATTATCCTTGACGATTATCTTTCTTCCTTGTAACTTAGATATCACCTTGATGCTTTTGTGGTGGTCTGGACACATCCTTAAACTTTCCCATTCTCTAATTACTGACCTTGTATCACTGACTAGAAGCAGAGCAGGTAGCCAACTTCGGACTGTAAACACCCACTATCTTCTCCTTTTCTTCTTATTCAACATCCTCAATACCCAGATTTTATCAATTACATATCCTGCCCTCCTCAATTTAACCTTGAGATGTGCTAGTAGATTATAGATATCTGATAGTTCATGTGGTCGGTTTTCCACAATGAATTTATGAGTTATGCTCTACCCAGCTCATGGCAGTCGTTTTTTTCACTCCCTGTTTTCTCATTTTATCCCTAACTTTGTCAACATCTTCCCATCTGCCAGCCAAAGCATATATGTTAGAAAGCAATACGTAATTGCCAGAATTATGTGGTTCAACCTTGAACAGTTTAGCTGCAGCAAGTTCCCCAAGTTCAACTTGTTTATGGATGCTGGTCGCATTTAAAAGAGATCCATAAATTCCAGCATGGGGCTCCATTGGCATGCTCTGAATCAATTTCACAGCTTCTTCTAATTTACCAACTCGACCTAGCATGTCAATCATACATGCATAGCGGTCTACATCAGGAACTTTGATTGATTCAAAAACTTTCCAACCCTCTTCCAATAATCCTGCATGACTGCATGCAGTCAACACACCGATATATGTTTGCGGTCTGGTTCAATACCATCTTCTTTCATTTTTGACATTAGCTTGATGCTTTCAGTTCCATGCCCATGGGCTGCTAGCCCGAAAATCAATGTGTTATAGGAAACTAAATCTCTGGTTGCCATTTCTGGAAATATTATTCTAGCATCTTCCATACTCCCACATCTTAAGTACATGAAAATCAAAGAATTGTGTCCTGAGATTCTAAGCTTGATGTGATTTTCATTGAGGATGCTGACAGCCCAATTGCCTAAACCTAGTCTTCCAAGGTGCCCACAAGCATAAAAAACACTCACCATAGTCACCTCATCTGGTTTTGAATCTTTACTAGAGATCATTTCCTTGAACAGCTTGATTGCCTTTAGTGAGTCGCCATTTTAAGCATAGCCAGTAATCATTGAATTCCAGGAGACAGTATTCCTTTCTGGTATCTTATTAAAAAGGTCTCTTTCCAAAGATAAATCACCTACTCTTGCATAAGCAGAAATCATGGCATTCCATGTGACAGAATTCTCATACACACCCAATTGCTCAAAAATCTTTTGAGCCACCTCAAGGTTCCTGCACTTTGTATGTGCATATCAAGCAGAGCTGTCTTGACAAAATAGTTTGAACGAAAGTTCAATTTGTCCAGCTTTCTGACAATTGACTTGGCAAGTCAAGGCTCACCAAGAGCCGAGCAAGATGACAGGACAGTTACCCATGTTGTTTGATCTGGTTCGTTTCCAGAGCTTAGCATGTCATTGAACAATCTTAGAGTCTCTTGTGCCGCTCCACTTTGAGAATATCCTGATAGCATTGCATTCCAAGATACCACACTTCTTTCTGGCATCCTATCAAAATGCATCATTGCAGTCTCCAAATTCTTCATCTTTGCATGTCCACTAACCATGGTGGTCCAAGTAATAACATTCCTTTCTGACTTGCCCATCATGCAAAAAGGTCTACTTGCTTCCTCTTCATTTCCGCACTTCCAGTATCCAGATATTATGACATTCCAATCTGCAGCGGTTCTATCTGGCATTTCATCAAATAGATACCCATAATTGCATTTCGAACGTGATGATCGTGACAATGTCCCAATTTCAGTAGATGGGCATGAAGTAGCCTGCTGGCCTTTCCAGCAGATTTTATCAAGACCGGACAAAACGATGTATCGGGCTCAATGTCATTATAGTATTGCATATGTATAAAGAGAGAAACCACTTGTGTGATAGCCTCAGATTTGGGAGTAATACTTTGAGCATGGAGGTGAAGACATGTACATTAGGATATGTCGCTGCACGAAAAATGTGGCAGGTGTAGTTAGAGGATGCAAGGAGGCACGTGCATTGGGTAAGGAGAAGCGCCACGCAGTGGTTGTGGCGGTGCTGGGAGTGAAGGACGAGCTGTGCATGGAGCTACCTAAGATGATGGAGAGTGGTTATTTTGCTAGCTATATCTTTTGCCTTTATAAACGCTGCTAAATTGACAAGCCATTGTGTTGGAGTGGTGATATTGCAAACATGCTGCTAAAATTCTGTTTTTAGTCTTTTTATCAAGCAGCAGGTGGGCGGTATAAGTTCTCGAGCTGTGCAAGAGATATGGGTCCTTTTAGATAACAGTACACAAATTCAATCACAATGCATTGCTAAAGGACGGTCTTGCACCGTGTCTAACAAAATATTAACCGTTAGATTTATTTAATTTAAGCTAACGGTTAAGATTTTTTTTTTCTTTTTTCCTCTCTTTCCAGTTCTACCCTCATCCTTCTTCCTTTACCTCCCATCCATCATCGTAGTTACCATCGGAACCACCGCAAGGTGCCACCATCCCATGATGAATTGCACAACTACAAGCTACTATCACTCATTTTTGCAGATCTGAGTTTTATTTTGGGTTCTCTTTCTGTTTTTTTTTCCCCTATTTTAGAAGCGGTAGCCAGCCACTCAATCTTTTTGCGATATCGTCACAAGCATAACAAGTGTGGTCGGCGCAACGCCATCGTCGCCGTTGTGCGATCAGGGGCGGGGCAAACTTTCTCGGGGCCCTGTTTAATATTTTCCTTTTTTAGGAAATGGGGCCCTCAATTGACAATTTAAAAATAAATGACTCATTTAAATAAGAAAAATATTTTGCTCAATAAATATTACCAAAAAGTATTGAAGTTTGAAGGTTTTTTTTGAAGAGAGTAAAAAGTGAAATAAAGAAGGAGGAGAGAGAAAAAAATTGGGTGTGTAAAAATTATTGTAGGTGGGAATTGAACCTTGAACCCCTTGGTTATTAAAAATAAGTATTACCATCTCTTCTAATTTTTAGTATTAAACATATGTTGCAGTAATTAATATTTGAGGCCCCTTATTTTTTGGGGCCCTGTGCGGTTGGGCCCCTTGAATGGGCCCAAAACCGGCCCTGTGTGCGATGACAGGTTGAGATCAAACAGAACCTAACTGTGGTTGCTGATCTGGATTTTTTTTTTCTGCGATTTCACCTAGTTTTGGAAGCAGTTGTCACTCAAACGTTTACGATTTCACCTCGGCATAGCGCGTTCCGCGCGAGGTCATGGTCACCGTCGTGCGGCCGCAGGTTGAGATCGAACGAACACGGTGGTTTTTGTTCCAGATTTTGCGATTTCACCTTCTAGTTTTGGAAGCGGTAGCCACTTGATCGTTTTGCGATTTCAGCATGGGCATAGCACATTCGACGCAAGGTCATCTCGCTGTCGCCAACAAGTAACCCGTGAGCAGAGTGGTAAAGGGTGAGCGGAAAGGTTGAGGGAGAAAAAGGGAAAGTGACACAAAAAACCAGCAAAAAGAGTAAGAAGTCTAGACCATTGATTTTAAATTTATGTTATCTAACGGTTGAAATTTAGTTAGGCACTACGCAAGACCTTGCACCCTAGACTCCGTCTCCTCTCAAGAGTCAAGATCATTACTGTTTGGTTTTTAGTTGTTTTCTGAGTTTTTATTTTTTTAGGGGTAGTGAACTTGATTCCTTTATTAACATCTTAATTTGAATTTTATCGACAAAAAATATATAATTGAATGGAGAGATTTATTAAAGGTGGATTAGTTAGATTCTATAATACAAATAATTATATTCTTTATTATGTTGAAAAGAAAAGAAAAAGTAACTTGCAAAAATAAAATTTAAAAATTTAATCTATTTCTTTTTTAATTTAAATTTCAAACTTTTTTTTTTCATGTATACCAAACAAAAGGTTTGTAAATTTGAAATTAATAAATGTCCATAGTTTTCTCCCCCACAAATAAAGAGATTCTTGAATTTAAACATTTGACCTTAAAGTTACATGTTAGGAAATACATTAAAAATAAAATAATCACGTGAAAGTTATAATTATTAACTTCTAAAAGTTAGATTCTAAATGTAAAAAATTACTTTTGGAATGTAAAACCAAACACACCATTTAACACACCATTTATTATTACGTCATGATTCAACCTCAAACTTTTTAATTATAAGTTTACAAAACAATTATAAGGATTAGAAAAATATAATTATCATTAAATATTTTTAGTAATCACTATAATTATAATTTTTGGTTCCTCAATAGAACATTAAGATATCTAAACATTGATACTTTTGATTGGTTGTGAGACTAATATTTAATAGGATAAAATATATTTTGGGTGCATATAAAATTTGAAAAATATTAATTTTATCTTTATAAAAAATTTCATATTAATTTGATTTATGTAAAAATAAAAACATATATTTTTTTAAAATATTAATCTGTTGACTAACAGATTTATACTTGTAATTTAATTATAAATGAATTAAATAATTTTTTGTGGTTAAAAATTCTCAAAAATTACCATTTTTTATCACTTCTTGACAATTTTCTCGCATTTTTTATGAGATTAAGGGAAAAGATGAAACAATAATGAGTTTTGATATATTCTGAACATGCTTGAAAAGGTAAAAAGATAAAGTAGTTAACTAATTAAATTAAGTTGATAATCACAAAGTTGTCTAATAAAATTACCAATAAGAACCAACAAAAATGTTTTTTATGGATCAAATTAGTACAAAAAATTTATGAGAACTAAATAATATTTTTAAAATTTTACATGAACTCAAACATATTTTACCCTATTTAATATTATGCTTATTCACAATTAAAGCTCATTTTTCTTTCCTAAGAATAATTGTAATTCATAATTAAATAATATTATTATTTTTAGTAAATAGAAAATAAATCTTTTGACAAAAGTATTAGGAAAGATAAAAGTAAGTTGAACGAGCCGTATGACCATGTATTATGAGTAACTAACCTTCCATTTTTGTCCCCACTTGTAACTGTTGGAAGAAACTTTTGTGAAAACCATGGTTCAATAGAAAGGACATTCCTTCTGTTCCTTGTCTTTCGGGCACATCTTGTTTCTAGCCTCTAGATGGAGACTTTTTCTCCAAAGGAACAAAACACAATCATTCTCCCCAACCCTCTCTTCCCTTTTCTCTTTCTCAACCCAAAAACTTTTCCTTGAAATAACAACACCATCACCATTTCAGGTTCTCATTGCTGTCAAACCTCATTATCATCATCAGTCATAGCACCTACTTTCTCTTCCTCTTTTAATGTTGATATATAGCGTTGAATCCTTCAACTAATATGCCATTGCTTCTCCAAAGGGTCATCTATAGTTCCATTCCTTCCCCACATACCATCATGGAAATTTTGCTTTCTTTCATTTGATGCCACAAAAGGGGGGGTTAAAATTTGTTTCCTTTTCAAAATTTGAGAGAACATGATGCAATTCCATCGTTCCCTAAGAGCACAACCAGTGTCAACACCTATACCTGAGAAGACCACAGAGGAGCCTTTGCCTAGCAAAGTTGCACAAAGCACCGTGACATGTTTTTACCAAGCCAATGTTGTGGGCTTTTGGCGAAATGTATCGGTTTTGTGGTGCAAAAATCTCATGAACCACTCCTTGCACATCACGGTTGATAGTGTAGGAGGTGAGGTGCAATATAGCTGCAAGATTGACGTGAAGCCTTGGCACTTTTGGAGCAAAAAAGGGTACAAAACCTTTGAGGTTGATGGCAACCAGGTTGAGCTCTATTGGGATCTCCGGTCAGCTAAATTCACCGGCTCCCCCGAACCGAGCAGCGATTACTACGTGGCCCTAGTGTCTGATGAAGAGGTTGTGTTGTTGTTGGGAGACTACAAGAAGAAGGCTTACAAGAGAACAAAATCTAGACCTGCCCTTGTTGATGCCATGTTGTTGGTCAAGAAAGAAAACGTGTTAGCCAAGAAAAGTTTCTCTACGAAGGCCCGGTTCAATGAGAAGAGAAGGGATAGTGAGATTGTTGTGGACAGCTCAACTGGGGGTCCTAGTGACCCTGAGATGTGGATTAGCATAGATGGGATCGTGCTGATCCATGTCAAGAACTTGCAGTGGAAGTTCAGGGGGAACCAAACTGTGATGGTTAACAAGCTACCTGTACAAGTGTTTTGGGATGTGCATGATTGGTTGTTTAGTGGATCAGGCTCAGGGCATGGCCTTTTCATCTTCAAGCCAGGGCCTCCCGAAGATGAGAGTGAGAAAGAAGGCAGTGCTGTGGAGGGTTGTGAGAGTGATGATGGCAGTGTTGGGTATTTTTCAACTATGAATATCGCTACCTTTGAGTTCTGCCTCGTTCTCTATGCCTACAAAATTGAGTAAAGAGGAGAGAGCAAGTGTATGATAGTTGAGGGCAAAAAGTAGCAAGATTGTAAAGTTAGTTGTGTTTTTTTATTCTGGTGGATGTATTTCTTCTATTGTGAAGCCAATGTTGCTTATGCAAAGTAATTGCAGTCCTGGTTATTTGAAATCAGGATACAATGATTCATATTTGCAGCGAGATTTTTTTTGAAAGAAAAAACACTATTTTAATGCTATGGTTTATGAACTTTTTTAATTTTTGTGAGCCACTTCCATATGAGTAGATAGCAATGAACATCACAATTTTCGCCCAACCTAAGTATGTGTTAATGAAAAGGGTTTCTAATGTTCTATTGTTCTCTGTCAGGAAGAATGTATGCAACAAGTTTAGTCGATTGGTGGCAATATCATATATTCATATATGTCTTGCATTGCAAACATTAAACCAGCTGAACTCTACATGCTCTCCAACTACCTTCTCTGCTATGTCATCTCATACCTGATTTCATATGTGCATCATGCGGTTAAATTTGTTGAAATGAAGATAGGTTTCATTCATTTGATGAGATGATCATAGTCAAATTTCATTAACAGCATCAGTTTAGAGGGAAGAACAAATTATTTTCTAAAAATTTGAAAATTGATGTAGTTTATGTGATAATTTATTTTATACACCCTTTCTTTATGTTGAATGGTAGATATTATCTTATGAATCACAACAGGTACCTTGATATCATATACTATCCAACATTAAAAATATGCCCTATAGCGCTCAACCCCATCACTCTCTCTCACACACATAATTACCTACTAATCAAAGCCACACAGTTGCTCACAACAATAAACTTGTTACTGTCATTCAAAATTATCATAAACAGAAAGCATTGATTGAAGATTATTACCACTTACAATTTCAAGCAGTGCTATTATTAAGCTCAAAAATTGGAGAGATAGGCAAAGCAGAAAACAGAAATAACCAGACAGAAAATTGGGTGTTGATTGTTCAAGCATGTTAAAAGAGGAAAGAATATATTTCACTATTTCTAGCTATGCTGGGCCACAAAGGGAGAATGTAAGACAAGTGTGGAGAACGAAGTGACAAAAACACTAAAGAGGAGAGAGAGAGAGAGAGAATGCAAGCAAGAATCATGTGAGGAAAGGGACAGATAGTTTTGGACTTTCGGTTTGAAAACTTCAATTGAAAGCAACAAAAATGGACAAAGGTTGCGTTTGGCACTTTGGTAAAAGCAGTGTTACATAACAGCAAGTGGGGACAAAGCAGGTATATATTACAAAAACTTTGCCTACTAATAAGTATGAGTGATATGTCCTTTACTTCTTTGATCAATGTTTGAGTTTTATTTACAAATAAAATTTATAAGACTGTCTTTACATAATCTCCATCCATATCTTTGTCAAATATGGTAGACTGGAGAACAGGATCTTATGCCACAAACAGAACTTGCAGATTGTCAATAGGATTAAGAAAGTTTTCTTTTGTTCTGTTTTTTTTTTTTAATCCAATTTAGCCTGTAATGTTCTTCTGAGTTTCAGCTACCTTTCCTCCCTTGTAGTCAGACTTCTTCATATAATATAAATTTCATTATACAATTTAAAACTTTTTTCATCAATCAGAGACCTAATACAAATCAATGGAATCCATATCACAAGGGCACCAAAAACTGATAAGGTGTTGACAATCTGAACAAAATTTTATGAACGAATATGATTAGGTACAGAGACAAATTTATAGCTGTCATCATCTTCGATACCAAACTTATTCTTTTCTCTTTGAGGAAAGTTTGCAGAATGGTGAGACGGAAGGGGAGGATGATCAGAAATGGATTCATCTCTAAAACTTTTGCGGATGTCCCACAGAACCTCTGCACAATTCTTCATAGGCGGCCGTGATTGTTTTGAAGGCGCAACGCATTGAAGAGCTAGCTTGAGAACCTGCTTTACTACCTTGATGGAGGCTGGATTTCTTCTCAGCCTAGGATCCATGGCAAATACAGCATCCCCTTGTTTCAGCATCTTCATTGCCTGCATACATGCAAATTATATTTGTTTAATGTTTAATCTATTCAACCATTCTGTGGAGTGTATCCTTTACCAGTTTCATTGTCATATCATTATCATTTTAAGATACAAGGGAAAAAGCATGATATGCATTGGATTACATTATCATCTGCATAAGTAACTTATTCTCTCAAAATTAACTAAAGCATTATGGAAACATGATCATAGCCAACTCGATATAGCAAGGAAGACTGTATGGATCTACTTTTGACACTTGATTCAGCAACAATGCTTATATATCATATCTTCCATTCAAATTTTCTTTGGACAGAGAGAAACTGAATTTGACTTCTCTTGCAAGTAGATTTGTTTTTCTATATCTAGGAATTTATTCGCTGAACATATAAAATATAAGTTAAAAATGTTAATGGATCAAAATGTATATTGATTAGGTAAGTTATACAGTTATACTACTACTACATCTTACAAGGAACTAAATGTAAATCAGCCTGTGATATGGCCTTCCTTGAATAATGCAATATGTAAATATTCATGCTTAGAAAAACGTGGACACTGCACCAAATTGATGAAGAGTTGGATCAAAAGGAACAAAAAGATGAATTATTATTCAGGAAAACCTATTCTCCAATTTTGTACCAAGATGGTGACAGATTGGGCTCTCTTCCAACCCTTTGCTTACCAATGAGATGTCTTTCCTACTATACATATTGACTATTCAATTCCCAACACTACTGAATTAGCTAACAATAATCAGTTACTTAGAATTCTGCTACAAACAGTTACAACTAAGTCAGGTGTTGTAATTCCCTACATCTCCTATTTTTCCTCATAAAGCCTTTTAATTGGATGTCAAAAATTCACTTCATGCTTTCAGAATTTTGATTGAAATTTAGTTGACTTTCACAAACAGTTGAAACAATTACAGCTTACTCTAAAGTGATGTGCTCATTTCCTGAGTTGAAATTTGGGAATAATATACTTACCCATCTGATTGTCACTCTCTCATCAACCGGTCTCTTTGGTTCTATTGGATTCCGTCCTGTCATCATTTCAACAAGCAATACACCAAAGGAATAAACATCACTCTTTTCAGTTAGTTGGTATGTTCTAAGATACTCAGGATCCATGTATCCAGCTGTTCCTTTAACTTGAGTTGAAATATGAGTTGCATTAGGATCATCAGACAACCGTGCAAAACCAAAATCTGCCACTTTGGCCTTTAGGTTCTCAGTGATTAAGATGTTTGATGCTTTGATGTCTCTATGGATAATTGGATTATCTGTCAATACAATACATAATAAGGTTACTATTGCAAATACCCTTCCCTGAGAGTTCAATTAGATACATCACAATTATACAGAATTCAAATATGTTGTAACAGATTTGTTCCTTTCTAATTTAGTTCTATGGACATACCTGTGTACATATGCAGGTAAGTTATTGCATGAGCTACATCAATTGCGATGTCTAGACGCTCCCCAATTTCTAGTCCTTCTCCCCGAATACCTGCATTAATAAACCACTATTTTTAGGTCACCACTGTAATATATTATGAAGCAACTGCATCTGAGTATTGCATTGTTGGCTAATATATAAACTGCATGAGTCTATTTTGGCACATCAAGAACCTACACCCCACCCAACCACTTGAGCCAAGACCAGGCTATACACATGACTAACATATATAGACACACAACATAATGTGAAGCTAAACATTCAGAAAAGTTTCAGATGAAAAGGCTTGGAAGTCTTATGAATGTAAGAATACTAGAGAAAAGTTAGATCTTATGTTGCTTTAATCTTCAGAGGGTGTAATTTCTAATCTGGGAACATATGAATGAAAGATTATATATGATTGATGCAAAGAGGTATTCCTAATTGTGTTGTGGATCCACACTGCATTTCCTTTCCAGTTTAGTTGATCAAAGTGTTTCAGCTTCTTGAAATCGGCTATATAAAATAAGCTCTTGTCCCTAAACTTGGAAGATACCACATATGATCATACATTTTATTCAGCTGTGTATAAAATCAAAATAATTCACTTTTTCACATGATAGATGACTGACTGACCAGGACTTACCATTTAGATGTTCTCGAAGGTCACCATTACTAACGTATTCAACAACAATAATCTTCTCATCTCCATGCTCCAAATATCCATACAACCTCACAAGATTCCGATGCTCAATTTGCGACAAGGTGTATATTTCATTCTTGAACTCATGTAAGTGATTGTGTATTACATCCTGCAAGAAAATTCACTGCATTAGGCTCCATCACACATAAATCCCCAACGCACAAAAGAAAAGAGAGTCATAAAAGATGGAGATCTAGCAACCTATGCTTGCAAAAATTACAGTATCTGATGAATATGCTTCACTTTTACATCATCTTGAACACAATTGAACAAGTTCTAGAGATGGGAAACAGTCAAAAGATGAACATTATACCATACC
Organism: Glycine latifolia; assembly: GCA_013407115.1. Lineage (NCBI taxonomy): Eukaryota > Viridiplantae > Streptophyta > Magnoliopsida > Fabales > Fabaceae > Glycine > Glycine latifolia. The sequence goes on from CM023954.1 coordinate 33,575,484, forward strand.
TTCTTGGCACGCTTCACGGCGACAATAGATCCATCATTAAGCTTTCCCTTGTAGACAGTTCCAAATCCACCTTGCCCAATTTCATTAGCTGGGGAGAATTTTGCAGTTGACTTGTAAATTTCTTCAAAGGAAAAGTTGCCAATTCCAAGTTGTCCACTTGCAGTACTGGATGATGCGTAAGAATAAGAAAACTTCCATTTTGATGAATTCTTGGTGGTACTCTCAGATGATAAATCAGTTGATGCTGCAAAGTACAGCACATCTTACTCAATTTTAGAAAATCTCATTACAAGAACACCACAAAAGCATTCGTCACCTCATGCTGAAGTTACTTTGCATTTGCTACAAAAGTTTCCCATGATCTAAGCCCCCCACTTTGCATAAAGGGCTGACCATGTGCAAGCACAACAAAATCATTTCAAATCACCCAGAAAGCAAAAGATTTTTTTTTTCAACATACTTACATGATACCACCCCTCTAATTTTGGATGTATTCTTTCTGCCATCATTTCCAGCAACATCTGAGGCTGATTTTCTTTTGCCATAGAGAAACAATGAAAAAACAGCTGCACATTTCTTGGCAGCATACTTCAAAGATCTCAGTGTCTTAGAATTGTGCCTCTTTGCATCATTGTTTGTTCCAACAAATTGGAGATTAGCATTCTGTCTACTTTGGCTAGATTGATGCAAATTGGCGGGTGTTGTTTTCTTCATTTGGAGATGAGATGGCAAAGCTAATCAAAGACAAGATCATTTCTTGTGTCTAAAATATAAAGGGGAAGGTCTCATATGATTTCTGCTCATGTGTTGTTTTCTTGCCTTATAATTTATTTGTCTCAGACCATTTCTTCATTCACGCTTTGCATCAGTCCAATGAACTTGAGTTGGCAGCAGTAGTAATTTTTCCTTTTCAAATTAACATTTGAAAAGTCAAAGCCATACCAATATTGTAGCAATCATCCAACCCCGTCAAAGAATGAGCTAAAAAAAAAAAAAAAAAAACTAGGTCAATGAGTTTTTTTTTTCACTTTTGTTTCATGTGATACCAGGTCAATACCTCACTTGAATTAGATTTTTTATTTTTATTTTTGATAATTCTCACTTGAATTAGATAATAGCATCATGGCCGGCCTTAGCCCCTGCTGGGATTTTTGGCCAATGGCAATGAGTCACATAGCTCTTTATTTTTTCAACTGTTTTAATTTTTTGAGATAAGGAATGTTTTTACTCAATGAGTTTATTTTTAAAAAAAAATTAGTTATAATTTACATTTTTAATAAGGATAGGCTAATAGAAAATTGGGCGTCTTGGTCTTTTTAGAAATAGCCATTCCTAATCCCGATCTTTTTTATTTACCAAAAGAAATTTATGTTTCTTTTAACTTCCACATCAATGTTTTATAAAGAATGTTGATGTGTTTGTTTTTCCCCTATCAATTAGACACCCTAAGTTTTTTTTTTTTTTGTCTATTTTCCCTCAATAGAATGAAATACATTTTCATTTAAATTTAATCAAAGTAGTATAAAATTATAAATAACTGAAAAATTATTGGTATGAATGATATTAAATTTGATTCCTCTAAGTCTTGAATTTCAATTTTATGAATGAAATAAAATGTTATTGAGAGAACCTTTCACTAAAACCTAGTCAGTCAAATTTTTGGATGGAAATTAATCATCACACCAATATCATAATATAAAAAAACATATACTTTTTATATTATTAATACCTATTTTTTTCATCAAAAAATATATTTTAACTAATAAAAAGACTAATTTCTTTGCAAACCTATTTTTACCTATTTTGAAGTGGGCTTTACCTTCTTTTTTTTAAAGTGGGTTTTGCCTATTTTTATTAACACCTATTTTGAAACAATCACTATGATGTCTTTTTATTAATTAAAACAAAAGCAATATTTGTTGATGTGTCCAATTAATCAGTTATTTTCAAACAATGATTTCAGCACTTCAAGTCCCTGTCTTCTTATGGAAGAAAGACACGTTTGAGTATTCCATCGAATTTGTAAAAATCTTAAACCATCCTGTTTCTATGCAATCCAGGTAGAGATGAAAAAGGATTAAAATCAAACTAAATTTTACCTGAATAGGCTTAGGCTTCTTCTGAGCATCAAATATTAATTTCATATTTATTGAAACTTAAAAATTGAATATTAGAAGGCTATTTACATACTCATTACTTACATGCGTGTGTATATCAAATTTCTTACTATGTATATCAAATTCCACAAAAATTAGGCATTTGTTGGTCGGTTATCTAACAACAGACATTTATTTATATTTTAAATAGTATATTATCTCTCGCAATAAATTAATATGACGAGACATCAATTAACTTTTTTATTTGCCTAAAGTTTTATGAACTTAATATATGTTATAAGAACTTTTAATTCAAAAGGTTGGATTAATTAATTTCATAATCTATGTAAAATTATTAAGAGATGTAAAGAGTTTAATTTAAATACATTAAGATATATTTTCATTCCATTACAAATTATTAAATACGATAAATTTATTAATTTTTACATTATTTATATTAGCAGTCATACCTAATATGAAAGTGGTTGACACTGTTTAAAAAACACCAAACAAAACATAAAATCTAAACTCAGTCAATATTCTCTTCCTCTCTGTTTAAATATTTATTTTTCAAATTATTTATTGTTTTAGATCACTAAAAATGTCTTAATTATCTTTATTCATCAATATCTCACTTAAATACTTAGTAACTAATGCTTGAAATTGATTAAAGAATTAAAAGTGAATATTTTTAAGAAATATTAATACATCAACCAAAAAATTTCACTACATTCTTAAAATAATTTTTAATAAAAAAATTATAATTGATTTATTAATTAATGTCCTTAACACATAGTTAATAAGACTGCTCCATTTATACCAAATCATTGGCCTGAGTGTTCAAATCTAGATATAAAAAAACATGATAGAAAGATTAATCATTCAACAAAAAACAAAAAAATAGGACTCCATTTATAATAACATTCTACCTCTTTCAATAAAATTAGTTTCATAAAAAAAAAGCCATTTATCATAAATTTATATACTTTTTTTTTTGGCTGAAGATATTTTGTAATATTTTTAATATATAATAACTTAAAAGAGAAATAAATGCAATATTTTATAGGGGAAGGCGAACTTTGCAAGTCAAGGAAGACTCCCAAGAGGCTAAACCATATCACTATAAATGTGTGGGCCAGTATCAGTTATTGTGTATGGTAATGAAGTCAAACTTCAATATGAAGAGTTGGATCACAATTCATTACACATGTGCGGGTCAATTATTGTGTATCCCATCCAATAATCTTTAGGAAAATTTTAGAATATTCCTTTTTATTATTTATTTATTTTATTAGAATTTACTCTTATACTGTAAATTATAATTTTTTTCACTCTCTTAATCAGAAACTCTCAGCATTCTCTTTGTTTTTGGTACAGAAGAAAAAAAATCCTGAAACATTCAGGAGTCATGAGTCCATCGGCAAGTCTCACTCATTCTGGATAAATAAGAGAAACAATTAACCAAAAAAAACGTAAAAAGAGTAAAATTGAATGTGAAAAGCTATCATAAGACGAAAGGTAAGTTGATTAGGCTCCAAAAGAAATTGAGTAGAAATAGGCTTCTAGATGAAATGGAAGAGCGTGGAGAACGTGTTAAAAAAAATGAATATATTACTAATACTCTTCAACACGGTAATAAAACAGACGACCGTGTCAAAATTGAGCAATGAACAAATCAAGACCCGAAATTTAACACAGAATCATAATCTGTCACCAGGAGCTTAACCAAGGCAAGAACGGACTAAAATCACTTAGAATCTTATCAGACACTAATTTTGGGCACAAACGATAGTCATAAAAATAAACAAATTAACTGTTTTATTTCACACCGGCAATAGACAATGATCAAAATACATGTAAGCATACCACTAATGGCATGTTTTGCTAAGTAACTACTTAAAAAAAGGCCTCTCAAACTGATTCTTAAAATCAAAATAATCTGCTCCGAATATGCTTCAAAACTCAACATCAAATGCCCATGATTGAGAACGAGAAACCCAGTATCCAGTGTCCTAGTTTGATATAAACCAATTTGAAAACGACCACAACTTAAGGTGTGTTTGAATATAAGCTGAGTTCAAATGAAAAAAAGAGATGCCAATAGTTTTAAGTTAACTCCCATGGGAAAAATCATTGACAACTGCACCCAGTATCCAAGCCTAACCTCATTCTCTTCATTGAACTATAAAGTGTGTTTGAATATAAGCTGAGTTCCACAAAAAGTTCAAATTCGCAACACACCCCCTTCAAAACTAGTCTATCAATTATATTCACTGATATAGAATACAAAACCATGTTTCAAAATAATACCACGAGAATATTAACATTCACAACCCACTTATAAGCTATCTCTCCCACACTACTACTAACAATAATAAATTGTGCAAAATACAATATCCAACGTTCATCATTCACTAAATTCACTTCAATTCAAAACATTTAGGGTCCAATTACAAGTAGAATTAAAAATAGAAGAAACTTGAGCATGTCTTGCATTATCGAGAAGAAGATAATTCAAGTACGTATATAACCATTACAAAACACAAATTCCTTCCATTTACACAACCCCTCAGCCTCCGAAACCATAGAGAGTCCGTCCCTGCCTCTTGAGCGCGTAAACGACATCCATGGCCGTCACGGTCTTCCTCCTGGCATGCTCCGTGTACGTCACGGCATCGCGAATCACGTTCTCGAGAAAGATCTTGAGCACGCCTCTGGTCTCTTCGTAGATCAAACCACTGATTCTCTTCACGCCGCCTCTTCTTGCCAGCCTCCGAATCGCGGGCTTCGTGATTCCCTGGATATTGTCGCGGAGCACCTTGCGATGCCTCTTCGCTCCTCCCTTTCCTAAACCCTTCCCTCCCTTTCCGCGACCAGACATTGTTGCTGCTTTTCTTGGTTGAAAGTTGAAAAAAGAGAGAATTGAGGAATTAGGGATTTTGATTTGATGATGGGAAAGTGTGGGAGGGAATGGGGGTATTTATTTGGAGCGGGAAGAGTGCGGGGTATTATGAATCGAGATTCGAGTGGGTTACTTTCATCGTGGCCGTCCGGGGGTTTGTTAATCGACGGCTTGTGAGCGCGATCCGTGGTGAGGTGTGTGGGACGTTGTGGAACGCTGATGGAAATATTTCGACGGTTTAGATTGGTTTTTGAAAAAGAAGCCACGGATCAGGATTTTCTATTGCCTAGGGACCCGTACTTCGTGACAGCCAGCTGCTTCAAAAAAGGATAGAATTTTAATGATACATTCTTGGTATGTTTGAATAGAAGAAAAACACAAACATAGTACATTTTTTTCCTATTTTGTTGAAGAAATAGAGGAAAGAAAACGAAGAGAAATTTTGATTTATGGAAATAAAAATTTTATTTTTATTTTTTTCATTTTCTTCTCAATTCAATTTTTTTTTCTTTCTATCCAACCGAAGGGTACATATATGAATTATCAATCAAGAAAATAAAGTAATTACTTGAACTTTTTTATTTGAAAATTTAGAAGTTGTTTGATTTTTTAGGAATTTTTTTTCAATATTTCTTGAAAAAGATAAATAAGAAAATTTTCTATGATATGATTACATGGATTTTTAATATGAAAATGTGTATTATTTTTAATGTGGATTTTTAAAAATTCACAACATTGTTTTTAAATGTTTTAAATTTAAAATCTTATGAGGTTATGTTCTTTATCCCCACAAGGCAAGTTTAGGGCATGAGGTTACATCCCCTGAGCCAAAACCTATTTTTTTAAATTTGGAAAACCTAAACTTAAACCTAATCAAAAATAGTTTTGCTTATTAAAAATTGGTCAAGGTTATGAGCTCATATTTGATTAGCATGCTTAATTAGGGATGAAACACAAATTTATGGACTATTCTTTATTTTATTTTTCAAATTCAATGACAAATACACACTTTGTTACAACATTTCATATCCAGCCTTATTAAAATCTTCAAAATAATCGCTTGAATTGTGCGGCATACTATATAATATGTTCCATTAAATTTAACAAATAAGACTTGGTAAAGGGATTGACACAAATGACAAATTAAATATTTGACAACAAATAAAGAAGACTTAATGAAGGTAATGATTAGACTGAAAAGCAAGTTTTGATAATGAGAGTTTGAACTGGAAGAGTTGGGAAAACTCAAGTACTTGTTTGGGATACAGGTTGTCTATTTCAAAATTGTATCTTTGTCTCCCAAATGAAGTATGTATCTTTTAACAATGCACGTTTTGATAATGATATTCGCAAGTTTAACATGTGTTTGGCTTTAAAATGATACAATTGAAGCAAACAAAATTATGGAGCTTAGGATGGATATGGGTGTGTCCTATGAGGGGACCAAAGAGGTGATGATTATGCCAAGATGAGTGAAGAAGGTGCGGATAGGAAAAAGCAGTTTAAATCATGAAGATTATGTCTTATGGGTTGGGAGGTAATTTAAAGAGGAGATTTATTTACAGCTTAATATTGAAGGAGAGAGTAGAATTAATGTGTATTCAAGAAACAAAGAGAGATGTAGTTTCTCACAGGGAATGCAAAGCAATGTAGGGGGATAATGTGGTACACAGTTTGCAATTTTTGATTTCCAACTTAGTCGGTGGTCTCTTTATGGTTATGGAACAATGAGAGCTTGGAATTGATCAATCACTTCATGGGGAAGGATACATTGGATTTGAGGCTTTATGGAAAGAAATAGGGTTTATGGTCACTATTGTAAACGTATTCATCCCTTATGATATTTCAAAGAAGAGAAAGTATGGGAGGAGCTAAAAAGCAAGGGGGAAGCTGGTCCTACCAAGTTGTGGTGTGTTAGGGGAATTTAATTGTGTTAGGAGGGAAAGTGAAATGGTGGGTGTTAGTGGTTTGGATTCTGAGGTAGGTGTAAGAAAATAGTTCAATAAATTCATTGAAGACATGCTACTTGAAGACATCTCGGTGGCAAGTAGAAGATTTACATGGTACAAGCCAAATGGAAGGTCAAAGAGTAAAATTGACAGAGTGCTTGTATTCAAAGAATGGACTATTGCATGGCTTGATTGCATTCAGTATATCCTTGATAGAAATATTTTGGATCATTGTCCGATGTTGCTCAAGGACTTTGATGTTTATTGGGGACTTAAGCCTTTCCAATCACTTGATGTTGGTTTGAAGACAAGTATTTTGTGGAGATGGTAAAGAATGCATGGGAAGGTCTGCATATCCAAGGATGGGGACCTATGTATTGAAGGAAAAATTAAAGATGCTAAGGAATATTTTAAGGGCATGGAATAAGGAAGGTTTTGGAAACATTTTCAAAAGGCAAAAGGAAATTGAATTGGAGATTAATGATCTTAATAGAATGCAGGAATTGGAGGGATTGAATGAGGAGCAAATAGCTTTGAGATTTGAGTTGAAAGATAAATTATGGGATGTTATGTTGAAAAATGAATCTTTATTAAGGCAAAGGTCAAGATATAGATGGATCTTGGAAGGAGACAATAACACAAAATATTTTCACTCAATATTCAATTGGAGGAGAAAGAAGAATATGCTTAGAGGCTTGAGAATGGATTACTCTTGGGTAGATGATCCAAGTTGGGTAAAGGTGGAGGTATATAACTTTTTCAAAGAAATGTTTGAGGAGGTCCCTTGGAAGAGACCCAAACTTTATTGTGTAGAGTTTAAGAGGATCCCTGGTGATCTAAAATCCATGTTGATTGTATCTTTTGAGGAAAATGAAGCCAAGAAAATAGTTTAGGAGTGTGGTAGTTCAAAGAGCTCGAGATCCGACATGTTTAATCTTAAGTTTATCAAAAAAATTTGGAGCTCACTAAAAGGAGATGTTGTGAGATTCTTGGTTGAGTTTCATAGAAATGGAATTCTACCTATAGGATCAAATTCATCCTTCATTGCTCTTATTCCAAAGATGGATGATCCGATGAGCTTGGGAGAATTTAGATTCATTTCTCTTGTGAGTTGCATGTACAAAACCTTAGCAAAAATATTGGCTAAGAGGTTGGATGTCATTGATGCAAGACAAAGCGCTTTCTTGAGTGGTAGGTACTTACTTTTTAGTGTCGTTATTGCAAATTAGGTAGTGGAGGAAGCGATAAGGAAATAACACACACATATTTTTTTAAGTTGATTATGAAAAGGTATATGATTCAGTGAATTGGAGTTTCTTGTTATATATGCTTTGAAAAATTGTGTTTTTGCTCAAAGTGGATATCATGGATCAAATAATGTCTTGTTTCTAGCTATGTGTTAGTCCTTGTGAATGATAGCCCAACAAGTGAATTCAAAATGGGTAAAGGGTTAAGACAAGGTGATTCATTTGGCTCAATTTTTCTTTATAGTGATGGTCTAAGGACTTAGTGGACTAATGAGGAAAGCATATAAAAAAGGATTGTACTGCGACTTCCCCGTGGGATCCAAGAAGTTAGAAGTAAGTCTTCTCTAATATGCGGATGAAACAGTCTTCTCTGGAGAATTTTCTCTTAATAATGTGTTTTCTATCAAGAGTATGATGAGATGCTTTGAGCTTGTATCTGACCTTAAGGTTATTTTTTAAGAGCAAATTTGGAGCTATTGGAGTGGAGGCTAGTATTGTGGAAAAATATGTGAATCTATTAAATTGTGGGACTTTATCCTTGCCTTTTGTATACTTAGGCATACCTATTAGAGACAATCCTAGGAGGGAGGAAATGTGGAAGGGAGCTATTACAAATTTCAAGAAGAAGCTATCAATGTGGAAGCATAAACCATTGTCTTTAGTCGAGAGAGTTTGCCTCATAAACCCGGTATTATCCTCTTTATGCCTTTTTTTGTTGTCTTTTTTTAGGATGCCAAGTGTAGTGGTAAAAAAGATTGTGAGAATCCACAGAGAGTTCCTTTAGGATGGGGATGAGGGGGTAAATAAAAATTGTTGGGTTAGTTGGGAGAAAATTTGTAGCCCTACTATTCATGGTGGGTTAGGAGTGAAAGACATAGGTGTTTTTAATCTTGCTCTTTTGACTAAATGGAGGTGGAATATGTTTCACCAAAATGACTGCATTTGGAGCAAGGTTCTAGATTCTAAATATGATGGGTGGAGAGGGCTTGTTGAGGGGTAGGGGAATAATTTGTCTTCTATTTGGTGGAGAGATTTGCGAAAGGTGTAGGGGGGAATGATCCTTTGAAGTGGTTTGAGAATGTGCTTGAGTGGAGGTTGTGGGAGGGGGGTCAAACAAAGTTTTGGTTAGACAAGTGGTTAGAGAGAGAAAGTTTGGCTTTTAAATTTCCAAGGGTCTTCTCTAACTCACTACAAAAGGATGACTTGATGGGAAATATAGGACATTAGGTGTGGACTTTTGATTAAAGGAGAAATTTATTCCAATAGGAATTTGAGAAATTGCAAAATTTTATGAATTGTTTGAAGAATGTTTAATTGCACAAAAGAGACATGGACAACTGGAGATGGTATGTATATAATTCTGGGATGTTCATGGTTAAATCGGCCTATAATGAGCTACATAATCTTTTTGAGAAATAGGGTGTGTCATGTGTAGAAGATAAACCATCAAAAGTGAAGTTTTGTGTCTAGAGATTACTTCTCAACAGGTTACCAACTTTGAATAACTTGTTGATAAGAAATGTGTAGGTTGCTGGTAATAATGTTCTTTGTCCTCTCTTCTTGGAGAAGGAGGAATCAATTAAGCATTTGTTCTTCTTGTGGTTTGGTTCAACCTATTTGGAAGAAATGGTGTAGATTGTTAAACCTTAATTTTGTTTTTCCTAAATCTCTTTGGCACACTTTAAACTAAGTTAAGATGTGAATTTTATATCATTAAATTCATTTACATGAATACTATTAAAATTAACTAATTTTTGAACCATAAAACATCATAAATATTAAAAAAAAAATTCCAAAGTCATCCCACGAAACAACATTTAAACTAAAATTTTAAAATTACTTCACTATGTCAAATTTCACATTAAAAAAGCAAAAGTCAAATTTCACAATTAAAAAAGCAAAATGAATGTTTTAAAATGTACAAGACAAAAAATATTAGTATAAAAATATATGGAAAAAACAATTTATCTAATTAATTTTTTTAATAACAAAATAGAAAGAAAAAAAAACACACGTTAAGAATTCAGTTTTGTTGGGAAAACTGAATTCTCAAGTTTTAAAGAAACGGAGAAAGAAAACATGGTGTGAATTCGGTGGGAGGGGACCCGAATTCACACTTGAAGAAAAAGGGATATGTTGGTTAATAATTTCAAAAGGGGAGTATATGGGAATATAATCTGTGCAATGGAGGGCACAGAGATAAAATGATCTACGCGAAAATGCCTGTGTTTGGTTCTGCATTTGAACAACAGGTCGTGCATATATAACGTGAAAATGCCATATCATACACACTATCCATTATCAGCAAGGACAGAACAGAACAGAAAAGAAACCTTATTACTGTATAGTTCTCTCTCTCTCTCTCTCTTAAATACATTCTCGGAACCCAAGAAAACCTAAAAACTCCAAATGCATTCTCTTCTCTCAATGCATATGGGAAAGCAAAAAACTATACATCAATGATTTTACACTAGGTAGATGTTTAGTTTCTGTTTTACACTTCGCAAGCATGACAGAATACGTAACCACCTCTGGCATTCGTCAGCTCTCTCCTTTCATATACAAGCAATTGAACTGTACAGTACAGTATGAAGTTTCCAGCACTCTCAGACAACTGTTAAGAGAGTTTGAAATACATCTCATCAGCAATTTACAAATTAATAGGAGTCCAACATTTAATATAACAAAATTAGAAACACAAAGTAATTTTAACATACGAAAGAATATTATGTAAAACATAAACATACATACAGAAATTACAGAAGGTATCCACAGAGAGAGGATTTGTTTATTTTAAGTGAGCAAAACAAATCTTAACCATATATGTTTACATAGATGATAAAAATAAAAAGTAACCTAAAAGGTCACATTTGTTTTTATTTTAATCTTGATGATTTATGTTAGATCATATATTTGTTTCTCTAACAATATAACACGATTTACTTGATATGCTCCATACATTTGGTTAGTGGTTAGTGGTGTTTGCAAGACCACCCATAAAACACCAAGGATACGAGTATCCACAAAAGCAAGACTAGTATGCCAGGACAAAGTTCTAAAATATATTTGCAAGTTGACATATATTTAAGCTCACCAGGATCGTCAAAATTTACTCTTTCTCCAGTAGCGAATAGGCAATAGAAAAAAGCAGCAAGAAAATAAAGGAGCGATGTAAGCAACAGAAATCCTGGGAACGAACCAACTAGCTCAACAAAATACCCAGCTCCAACTGTTCCAATTATAGCAGCCAATGTTCCAGCCGTATTTGATATTCCTAGAACAAGAAATCAAGAGGTCTTCATTATAAGAGATCTTACTGTAAAGTACGTAGACAAGTATTTTCTCAGCTCCAAGCAGATTATGCTTATATTTCACCCTATTTTCCCCATATATGTTGTAAGTCCACTACCTAGCATTAAAAGTCCATTGAATGTAAATAGTCCAATCGGCATATCTTGTATTCATGAAGGGCACTACAAGGTGCTTTATACACCCACGGCATAGTTTGGCCAATTATATTTCAATAGGTTACATAGCACAAGAGAACTTCTTCAATTAACTCCTAGAATTACCCAATTCTAGATGGAAAAATAATAGCTACCAATTTACCTTTAACCACACATCGCATATAAAGATAACATAATACAGGCTCTAAATGATTTCAAATGTATTTACGGATGACAATGTGCTACTAATCTTATTAAATGCCTTGTGGAACACCAAAACATGTACAATCCCCACGAGATAAAAGCATACCATGTAAAACACCAGAATACTGTGGTGCAATCTCCTGTGATAACAAAGAAGATGAACATTATATTAGAGGCAGAAGACTTCTAACCAAAAAAATAAATTGTTTTTACATGATTGACAATAGAAACCTGAAGGTTCACAAGAAAACCAGAGTGACTGAAGGATTTCAGGCCAAAAGCTAAAGTAAGCCAAGCAGAACCAATCGAGGGGTTTTTTGCTGTTGCTAAGCCAATGAGGCAGAGTCCAGGACCAACAAAACCAATGGACTGCAGTGAAAGTGAAGAATACGTATTATACATTTAAGGCTTAAATATGTTTTTGATCCCTAATAAATACCCGATTTTTGCATTTGCTCTCTAATAAATTTTTGTTTTGCGTTGAGTTTCTAATAAAATAACAATTTTGTTTTTAATCCTTGGTACTTATTTTTAGTCCATGATAAATTAGCGAATTTTGTGTTTGTTCCCTAATAAATTTTTTCCATTTGTTATTAGTCGGAACTAAAACAAAATTCGCTAATTTATTAGGGAGCAAACACAAAATTCATTAATTTATCAAGGACTAAAACAAAATATCAAGGACCAAAAACAAAAGTGTTGTTTTATTAGGGACTCAACGCAAAACCAAAATTTCTTGGGGAGCAAAAGCAAAAATTGGGTATTTATTAGGGGTCAAAAACATATTTAAGCCTACATTTAAACCCATATATAGTGAGAACAACCAAATCCAAGCTGGGATGAGTGGAGGAAATAAAGATAACTACAAGAAGAAGACAATCAAAGCCTTTTCCCACCAAATGGGGTCAACTACATGAATCAAATGACACCATTGAGCACTATCCAAAACCAAAGACTTTATTATACATCAACAAGTGCTTCGATAGGACACAACAATAGGATAGAATAGAAAACTATGAAATTCTGCTAAAAACTGAAACAACAAAGGATAGTTCCCCTTTTCTGTCTATTCTATTGAGGAAAACAAGATAGCTACAGAAAAGAATCCCAGGGTCCCTTTTTTTTTCTTTCCTGAGGAAGAAGTTTCTTCCCTCAGTCCAGCCTATATTCCCTTAACAATCCGTTCAATAACTCTCCCCCACAAAAGTATGTAGAATTGTTTCCATCTCTCCACTCATCTCAATTGTCACTTATCCTTTCTGTTGGGCCTCCAACAGCAAATGATCTTAGGCTTTAAAGATGATGATTATGCAAAGATGAAATAAAAAAAACTTTGACGGATTGAAAAAGAATAAAGATATTGGAAGAACTTAAGATAGGGATAGCCTGGAATGATATTTATGCATAATGTACAAATAATTACTCATTGAATTTATTCCATTCCTAATCCATAAATAGCTGTGGTTGGCCTCTATCTCAAATTCTGCCAAATATCCAGGAGCAATTTGTCATGACATTAATACAATAAGGGAATCTAGTTTTTAATTAAATTAGAAATAAAAGTTTGTTACCGATAATTTTACAATTCATCTGCAATCTACATCAAGGAATAAATTTAAAGTCTACCCTTGTAGAAATCTTACATGTCTCTCCTCTCTTTTCTAATATATGCAATGCAACATACCTGCATAATCTTACGTGTCAAAGTGACACTAGTACCACTTTGAATCATCATATCCGACCACAAGCCAGCAAAGTAACCCATGACAGCCATCACAGCCCATGGAACTGCACTAAACCATGCTGCATGCCTGAGATCCACACGGTACACCTATAATGGAAAACCATTTATATGTGGTTCTAATTGTTGATTTCTAAATATTTTTATAATTTGACAATCACAATACTAAATATGATAAGCCTTACTGAGCTGAAGTATATGGGCATCCAAGAAAGAACAATAAAAAAACCCTGCAAAATAAGAAGAAAAAAATTAAAAAGGGCAACAAATAAGAATTTGCATGAATTATAATAACAACACTGCATGATGAGAGCTCCGGCGCTACATTTAAGGAACCTCTGTTATATTTTTCTTTTGGTAGCTTGGATGGGAACCGAAGGTGAGGATTACCCCTTCAAAAAAGATAAGTGAATCCAATTGGGGCATAATAAATGACAATTTGCAATCAAATCTGACAATTATCAGCTCCAATTAAGAACACCAGCAACATAGATTAAACAAATGCTGGAGTGTGAAGCATTACCCAACTGTGCATGGCATTTGCAACGATTAGAGACCATGTTGGCAGCTTTGAAAGCAAGCGCCTGAAAGGAGGGATAACTTTAACTTTCTTGGGCTTAGCTGTCTCAACTGAAAAAGACTTTTGCCTTCTATTCAATATATACTCCAGCTCATATTTTGATATCTGAGGACTCCGGTCAGGAGTGCTTGATGTTGCAGACAACCACACCAACACCCAAAGAAACCCAGACAATCCAAAAATCACAAAGGGACCAAATATACCACCTTGCGACATGAGAATGGGAGAAAGTGTGAGCCCTATTGCACATCCAAGCAGAAATCCAGCCATTGAGATTCCTACAGCTCTTGATCGTTCAGTTTGTGGAAACCATCTAAAGCAAAGAACCAAAACCAGTCATTATAAATATCAAGCCTATCTCGCTTGAGCAATTCCATACAATCATAACAAAGTGATAATCAAAGCCCATCTAAAAAAATAAAAACTCATAAGCCAAAACATAATCATATTATTGTAACATAATAACATCTTAAAATGAATATTGTGCAGAGCATGAAACATTGAGCCTGTATTTGGTTTCACAGTGGCATATTCAAACTCATGCTTGCAAGGGTTAAACATGATTTTCAGCAATCTTAATAATATTTCAGGATTGTTTTTTTTTGTTTCATGGTGGTGTATTCAAACTCGAGTCTGCAAGGGTTAAGCTCATGTTTGGTTCAATGTTGTTTATGTAAAGCAATTTATACTAACTTTACTACGAACATGTTTTTTCAGATACAAAAGTTTCCAAACATAAATGACTTCACTTCAGAAAGTCTTAACCAAAATCAAGTTTGCAAAGAGTCACCTTACCTGACGACCATGTTATTCATGGAAGGAAGAGCAACTCCTTCAGCAACACCAAGCAAAGCACGGACAGTAAGTAGAGCCAAGAGAGAGGTCTGAGAAGCCCAAGGGGTAAGAAAAGTAGCAAGTGACCACAAGGCCACTCCCCAAGCCATGACCACTTTGCCACCATAGTGATCCACCAACACCCCTCCAGCTATAGGGGAAACCAGATACCCCCACAGAAATGACGACTGCACTACCACAAACCATCCAACACTAAATTCAAATAAATAATACATGCACTTGCACTGTAAAGGTTTTAAGCTGTGATCCGATTATAAACTCTTATATGGTAAGTTTGTTATCTTCTATTATACATCAACATCAACAACGTCTTTAACCTAAGTTAATTGGGATTGGTGGTAGATGAACCCAATGATAGATACAAAAAAGTTGGAAAAAAAACAGAAAAGAAAAGAAAAATAAGATAAAAGAAAAAAAGGGTGAAAGAAGAAGGGGAAAAATGATGCGGGGTCCGGCGCTACATTTAAGGAACCTCTGTTATATTTTTCTATTATAACTATTAAAAATTAAGTTTAATGGATGTAAAGTAGTTTTACATTGTCAACTAATTAGAAATTAAAGTTAGTATGATTTTTAAGATAATTATTGTAAAAGTCAACAAACTACACTTATTTGTGATTGAATGAAGTGTAAAACTAACTTATATAGTGGGTGCATAACTTATTTTCTCTTAAAAATTTCACCATAAATGATTTCTGATTAGTTGAGAGTCTAATAACTTTTACAGTAAATCTGCATGCCTATTAAACTCAAAAATCAGCAGCTAAAAACAGAAACTCAGCAGAGTCAATTCATCAAACAGTTGGTGTGCAAGAACCTGGACGATTCCGGCGAAGGCTCGGCTCCACCCGTTGGCGAGGGAAAGCGGCACGATGGCTACCGACATGACGACGCGATCGGCGTTGCAGAGAGCGAGAGCGAGAGCCAGCATGGCCACCACTTTGACTCTCTCGGAAGTGATGAACTCTGCAAAACTCGACGATTGTTGTTGCTGGCTCTCCTCTGGACCCGAATTGAAGCGGGCGTCGTTGGAGGAAACGCGGAGGCGGGGAAGGGAGCGGAGAGAGGCAGCTGAGCCATTGGCGAAGAACTTTAATTCCGTTCTCTTGAGGTGGGGCTTGGGAGAGTGAAACGCCGCCGCTACTCTGGCGCGGTGAATTTGGGGTAGTGAGAGCGGTTTGGCGGTGAGAGTGACGGCGGAGGACAGCGCTGCCATGGCCGCGGACGGTGGAAGTTTTTTTTTTTTTTTTTCAGTGACTAAACAGAACGACGGCTTGGTTGGTGAGGTGGGTTGTCAATTACGCAAATCGCCTTGTCTTTGCACATTTTTTTAGTGTAATTTTAAAGAAGAATCATATAGTATGTGATTTTGATACTTGTAATACTACAGGCTAGATTAAAATATAAATAGAAAAAGACTACACTACACTGAAAATGTAAAATAATCTTACTGGATTACTCAATCAGTATTTTCTTTATATGAAGTATGTATTTAGTTCATGCAAGATTAAGATTTAAGATCTAAATTAGTACTCTAAAACGTTTAAATTGATAAAAATGGATAGAATAAAGGAAGTGCCATGAAATAATAATATTTAAAGTATTTGAAATGCCGTGTTTTGATTTATCTCGATCACCAATTCACCATATTGATTATATGACTAATGTTATATTCAATAATACAGTTTAGTCAAATTTTTTTTACTAATACAAAAATTTATTTTAATATTTGATATTATTAATTTTTAAGTATTTTTTAATATTTTTAAAACATTAATTTTTAGTTTCTTTTTTTATATATTTTTTCTCTTTTTTATTCTTAACATATTTATCAATTTTTTTAAAAATAAATTACAGTTTTTTTTCATTTTACACTTTTTAAGTACTTCAACTATTAATTTTATCCAACATTTATAATTCATAAGTTAATTTTTTAATTTCTAATTACCAACTTTTAATTTTTAACTATTAATTAACTTTTCAACTTTTCAATTAGTTTTAATTACCATAGCCTACAATAATAATATGAAATGGAGTAATGGTTTTTAGATGGATAACTCATAACCCTCTTCATTAAAGATTTTGCAACATCATATTTTTGTAGAGTTTAATTGTTATAATAGTACATTATTAGTGTAAAAAACATTTAAAATGTTAACTAATTATAATTTATATTATGAGCGATTTTTAAAGTAATTAGAATAAGACTTACATTTTTTTTTATAAAAGATATAGCATCTTGTAATTGGTTTATGGTGCAAAAAAAAATTATGATGTTAGTGTATATCAATTAAAAACGTTTATATTTCTCTTTCTTTTTTTTTCCCATTAAATAAATGAGGTTTGGTACGAATGATATTTTTAGTTTCCAATAACATAAAGTTAAGAATGTATATTTCTCATGTTTGATTTATGTTTAAAAAATAACATCATAAAAAAACCATGTTTCTTATGAATGTTTATTTAGCTATCTTTTCCACAAAAATATTTCTATAAAAAGGTGAGAATCTAACTATTCCAAGTTCAAAAAAAGAATACTAGTATTACTGTAAAAATATAAGATTATTCTCATTGGATCATTTAATATGATAAATAATTAAAATTATGATACAATTTTTATTTTATTCTTTTTTATTCCTAAAATTTAGGATTAATTAAGTTTTTAGTTCATAAATTTATTCAAAATTAGATTTTTAGTTTCTCAACCAAAACTTTAAAATTAAGTCATTTTTAAAATTCAGTTCATAAATTATTTAAAGAAGTGTATTGCTAGTATTATTATGTATTATATAACTAGATAACATGATTTGAATCGGTTAGTGAGAAAATAAATTAGTTATAAAAAGAAATCAATATTATGATGATGGGTACTATAATTTTGACTTAATATATTTATTTAATTTTTAATTGTAGTCGCTAATAAATGTTAGTGATTTTTTTACAGCAAAATGTTAATGATGTTAAACTTTAATAATGACATTTGATTTAGTTTCATATTTTGAGTTATGATTATAAGTGAGATTTAATTTTTGATATTACAAAATTATAAATATTATGTTTTTTTATTTAATATTGTTTCATATATTATATTTAAAATTAATATAATTTAACTATTACTTATTCAACAACCATCAAACTTTGAACTACTATCTTTAATTAAATGACCGATTTAATTTTAAAAACCTTGCTATAATTATTATTGATCCAAGCCAAGCATAGTTTGCCCAACTAGTTCAAAGAACGATCCAATTTTAAAAATTATGAACACGAATATAAGGTAAACATCAAATAGCTGGTGTGATGCTATTCTCACTTTTTTGGGTATCCTCATTTGTCATGATGAAATCAAGCTGCAGCAAGGCAGTTGTACCAAGGAAAAAAATGTTGGAACTTGATGACTCAGTTAGCAATAAAGACAGATAAACGAGAAGAAACGGAATAATGGTCACACAAACCGAATAAACCAAGCAGGATTTTTTTAATATATTTTTCACTTCCCAACGCACATGCTTCAAATTATGCTCTCAATAAGAACTTCATCTAGTTAATGACTAATGTCACATACCGAAGTCAGTTTCCCAAAAAAAACCCTTCATTTTCATTTGTTTACATATATTTCATACACATCTATCTACCATATTGAATTACATTTTGCTGTTATGTCTACCAAATAGTGAATGACGACCTTCAGCTATCAATTCTCCAGTTGCTTTGTTTTTAAGGAGGACCATGGTCCCAGAATAACCTCCTTTCCTTCCTAACAACCTAGAAGTAATTTCTAGTTCATCCTGCAACATAATATCAATATGTGCATAAGGTATAACACACATATACATTTAAAATATGCAAGTAGAGTAGGGAAGCTGTTTGTTGTGCAAAGAACCCAGTTGTTAATGAAATCTGAAGCAAAACTCTTGTAATAAGAAGTGGTTGGAATCATGGAATTGCAAGTGGACGGATACATTCAATAAACATGTTGCTAGCATTACTAAGTCTGAACCTAAACAAAACGGCAATTCTTTTTTATTTTTCTTTCTTTTTTTAAATCCTCAGCATAATCTAAGTAGAGTAAGGTGAACCCATTTAAGAGGACAAAGCTCTTCCAGCCCTACATTTTCCGTTCACAAGAGTCAAACTAAGACATAACTTAGGGCGAACCAAGCTTCTTGCCACTTAGACCAACAAGTTATGATCAAAAGAACACTTTTGAATAGTCTGTTAGCATCTAAGAAGCGTGAACAATGGACATGACATGGACACGCCAACACGGCTAATGTCTAAAATATACGACATAAGGATACTGCATATACATACAAATAGAGGGATTTAAATTAAATGAAATATGAATAACATTTAACAAAATATCTAAATTACCTATTCATCTTTTTAAACCAATATTTTATGTTTTTTCAAATATATTAGTCGAAATGACTTAAGTGTTCAAGCCAACAAAAGTAATTTTTGAATTAAACACCTATAAGAAATGTCAACACATGTTGAACAAGTGTCCAAGTGTGTCGGTATCAAAAACGTGTCCAACACAACCACACTTCGAATAAGGGAGGTACCCGTGCTTCATAGGTTAGCATTCTTCTTTCAGATAAGGGACATTCTAAGAATGGAACAGGTCAATTTTATGTCTCTCATTTTTTTTTCTACTGTTAGTAAACATGTTTTGAATAGTTGAGATGGTGTGTGCAGTTCATTTTGAACTGTAGAGCATCCAAATCCATCTAAGAACAGTTTGGCAGAATTAATTGGACTGTTGGATAGCATATCTATCTTTTTTTTTTATCCGTAGAAATGGAAGACATGCATTAGGATATCTATAACAATTTAAATATCATCCATGTTTAACCAACTAAGCTAGACCCCTTTAGTATAACATATATATCTATACAATAAGTTTATGGATTCCAAAACTTCCCCAATGCAATTCCTATAGTAACTAACTAGCCTACTAATGTTGGACTTGGTAGATATGTTGCCATTATCAATTGCCACACGATATACACAAAGGACAAAAATTAATGATGCGAAAGTAGAGTTAGATACGCATCGATCATTAAATTGAAATGTAACTTAGCAAAATAGTAGGCATGAATTAAGATGAAATGAAATGAAGGGGGTGTTATTGTTAATATAACTTACGCCAACGCGAGTAGATGAGAGAAAAGAAATAGACATGTCAACGGAAAAATTCATGGGGAGACGCTCTTCATGGATGAGAGCACCTCCAACTTCGTCCACCAGATTCGCAATTGCTCCATTCGCCAACTTCCCACTCCTGTCCTGTGATAACAACACAAAGAAAATTCAATTTCACTTCAATATATCAAGATTAATACTTGTTTGATTTACAATTGAAAATGTCATTGCACAAGTTTGAATGTAAATTCAACGGATAAAAAGAAAATGAACACAAAAGTAAAAGTGATAATCAAAGCTAATTTTGCAACGGATAACAAAACATGTGGCAATAAAAATTTAATAATATGAAATGAAAGTTACAGCGAGGTGAGAGGGGACTTTGAAAGAGCACGAGACGAAACCGGGTTCGACTCGATCAACTCGGATGCCAGAGAGGATGAAGTGTCGGTAGAAAGAGGAGTTGTCGCCGGGTCTGAGAGAAGGAACAGATTGGAGTCGTGACATAGCGTCTGATTCTTGTTGCGTTAGTCTCAGCATCTCCCTCGACTTCTCCATCCTTAGTCTCAGCTCAGCATCTATGGGGGTTGTTCTTGGTTTCGTTAATTCACTTGGGCCTAATGGGGTTCAACTACCACCAAATTTGCATAAAGGTGATTGATATTTACACGTCTCAATTTACTAATATATCTCCTTGATATATATATATATATATATATATATATATATATATACCAGACACTGTTTTTTAAAATGTTAAAATTTTAAAATTATTTTTTCAGAATATTAAAAATTTAACACATTACATAAAGTATTTTTTTCAAAGTCATTTTTCGCAAATAACATTTAAAAATTGGGACACTAATTGCTTTTAAGTTTTTTCTTCTTCTTGTATATGTTATGCGTTGATATACTCATTTTCTTTATAAAAAAAACTATCAAAAAATAAAATAGGAATACGGATCACATTAATACATTGACACTTTAATCACGTTGATGACAAATATTTCAAGTGAAATAATTACTAAAATC
The DNA here is from genome assembly GCA_013407115.1 of Glycine latifolia. Taxonomy (NCBI): domain Eukaryota; kingdom Viridiplantae; phylum Streptophyta; class Magnoliopsida; order Fabales; family Fabaceae; genus Glycine; species Glycine latifolia. The sequence goes on from CM023954.1 coordinate 33,596,684, forward strand.
ATGTATCGTTTACCTATGGAGTTGTTTCTCCAATTGAGAAGTAAAATTTTCATGACAAAATCAAGCCCCCAAGTTCTATGCATGATACCCTGTCATGAACTATCATACCTTGTATATAGATTTTAATCCTTAAAGGCAATTTGATGTCCTATTTTTTCTCCCTGAAAATTGACTTTCATGAATACCTGTTGGAAATGTATTGAAATCCAAGCGCCCAAGTTCTTTGCACGATGCCTTGTCATTGAACTACGTTTTTTCCTAATTGGATCATTGAACTTGTGTTTGTTTTTTAATCGAGTCCTTCCATCTAATTATTGTTGTAGAAAATTAACAACTGGATTGAATTAGTTCCTGAATTATTATTGTTACCTCTACAAGATGTTTACACTAAGTATTTTTACTTTAAGTTAGTATTGTTACATTTCTTGACAAGTATTCTTACCTTTGCATGTTTTAAACCCAACTAGTATGGTAAATGTACGTAACTTACTTACGGGTGAAGAGTGTGTGTTATTTGAGTTTATCAATAAAGTTTATTAAATAATGTAGATTTATGTGAATAATGATTAAAAATATTAATAAAAAATATAAAAAATTATTCCAATGTATCTGATATTACATGTTACTTATACTGTTACAAATTTATACATATAAATTATCACTATTTTTATTTTGTTAAACCCAACATATTTGTATGAGTATGTCACTGATGTATTTGATTAAAGTAGCTATTATTTTGAAATTATAAATAATTAAAAGTTGGCTAGATCAATTAATCATGTCAAATCTAGCAATGATGAATACATATAACAGAATATTGTGGTGATGTTATTGATTTCAGATAGACTCTTCACCTCTGCTTTCTAAAATAACTTTTCTTTTTCTGAATATTGTGATGATCCAAAAGATTATGAAAAACTATGACCCTTTTGTGAAGAGCTTAGTATTGGAACCCCAATAGGCAAACTAACACCAACTCCATTGTAATAGCAAGTAAAAAAAAACATGCTTAAGCATGATAAATAAATCTCTATAATACAAAGAAAAGAGAGCACACAAAGTAAGGGTAAAAATTAAAAATAATACAAATTTAATATTTAATTTGAAAAAAGGTGCAAATTGGAAAATATTTGGAAAAATGGGGCAGTCAATCACGCCCATTTGGGGCGTGTTTAAACACGCCCAAATGGGGCGTGTTTGTGCACAGGATGACACGTGGCAGCATAAAAAGGGGGTGTGGGGTTTTCGCGGTGTTTTCGTAAATTACGAAAGACCATAACTTTTGACTGGGATGTCCGATTGAGGCGTATGATATGTCAAAATGATCGTAATTGAGAGGAGAAGCCCTATATAATATTTCAGAACTCGAAATTAAGAGAAGTAACTAAATAAAAAAACCTAACATTTGCTAAATGCACCTCCATTTTTGATAAGCTTAATCTTAATATTTAAAGTCATAACTTGATAGAAATATCCGATGGAGGCATATTTTATGTCCAAACGCTCGAAATTAAAAGAAGTAACTAAAAAATCATGCAATTCAATAATTAAATAAATAAAAAATTAGAAAAGAAGAAGTTTTTTGGAGGTTTGAATCTTAAATCGCAATTTTGAGGCACTTAGAGGCCTCTTTTGGGAAAAAATTTTGGGCAACTCCCTATGGAAGTTGCAAGGGGCTTCTCCTCTCAATTACAATCGTTTTGACATATCACACACCTCAATCGGACATCCCAGTCAAAAGTTATGGTCTTTCGTAATTTACGAAAACACCGCGAAAACTCCACACCCCCTTTTTATGCTGCCACGTGTCATCCTGTGCACAAACACGCCCCATTTGGGCGTGATTGACTGCCCCATTTTTCCAAATATTTTCCAATTTGCACCTTTTTTCAAATTAAATATTAAATTTGTATTATTTTTAATTTTTACCCCACAAAGTAATTGACCTTTCTTTAAGTTGTTGTATTTCAGGCAATGACTCATTAATGCACAACTTTGAACCCTGCCATGTATTAGTTATTGTAATTGGGTAAACTCCTCTCAATTTAATAATAGGAAATAAGTTAAATGATTAAGTAACACAAAAAAATATAACCAAGCCACCATTTGTTTTTAGAAAAATCCAAATCAAAAGTGCTAACCTTGTGCCTCTTTGATGCGAGCGTGTGTTAACATAATAACCACTGTCTCCATACCACCAGCCTCTCTCAAATTATTCACCAATTGTAAATAGAGGTCATCCCAAAGAGTACAAGTAACAGTTTGACCACTATGATCAAATGAAAATTTTAATTATGAAAATCTTATACTAAGCACATAAAGAATAATAAAATAGATAGAGATAGTTTTTGTACCTTAGATCTTTCATACTAAAGAGGACCCTTTTTTGACTGCTATAAATATAGTGCGATGTAAACTCATGAACAACACCAATGACATCTAAAATATGAAAGAAAAAAGGGAAAAAAAATAATTCATATACATCCTCACTATATAAAACTAATTGTAGACAAAAAAACATAAGATATTGAAACTTGTTTGACAATAAATAGCATTACCAACTAATAGATTGCGTCAGTAGGTTCCGGCAAGGATATCAGCAAAATTAATAAAGTCATCTGCCTTTAAAGGGATATTAGGCAGATCCTGTTTTATGACAACAATGACATTGGTAAAAATCAACTTATATGGATGCAAACATAACTTATATTGACCCTCATTATTTATAATTTAAAGTTATGCATCATATAAGTGTTGTTCTCCTTTTGAGTCAATTACCATGCTTTAACTCCTCCTTTCTTATAAGGCCATGAATCTTATCTGCCTCCAAGAACAAAAATCATATTCCAAAGGTAATAATCCTAAAAAGATAAATTATTATAACATCATACAATATCAATTAACAAAACATAAGAAAGTTAAATAAGACAACATTTTCATCCATGATAATCATTTCAGCTTGTTGAGATTTATCTTTAGTTTCAATAAACCACAGGTCTATGATTCTAACTGCAAGTTTCAAGGTATTCTTTTTGTTATCGATGTCCCTTATGAAATCCCTGCAACATGTCATGCTTGCAGGAAAAAAAATCAACAACTAGTAACAATCATCTCTATAGCACTCTCTGGCAACATGATCAACTACAAAATCAACTCGTAAATTTTATTCATTTGTGCAATACCAAAATCTTTCAGCAAAATCAAAATCATATAGAGAAAATGTTCATCTTTTCAAAAAATCAAAACGCCCTTTCCCAGCCAAAGAACAACCACCAAATGAAAAATGTATCCAAACAAAGAAGTGAAAAAAGAAACCCCTCATTCTGAATATTAGAATCATTTTTAGCTCTTTCATATTGCAAAGCCAAACCCTATATGCAGAAATCACAATTCAACCAATCACGTACATCAATCAAAATGAAAAAAGAGAGAAAAATCTAAGGGAGGGAGAAAAGAAAAATCTAGAGCCATCTCATTTTTTTTCCAAACTCACCACAACGAAAAAAAAAAAAAGAAAAGGCAGTTTCATTATGGTAGTATACCAGCAGCCTATTTCAAAATGAAAAGAGAGACAAAAAAATCTAAGGGAAAGAGAGAAGAAAAATCTAGAGAGTCCAAGAATAGAGAGTATTACTTACCAGTGGATGGATATGGGATCATGGAGTGTAGTGTAGTTATACTTCCTCTATGTGTACACAATGATAGGAAGAGGGGATGAATTTTTGGGGTATGGAATGGAGTGAAGAAAAAAATCTAACCGGGGAGAGAAGAAAAATCTAGAGCCATCTCATTCTTTTTTTTTATATCAGTCACCTAATTCAACATGAAAAGAGAGAAAAAAAATCTCTTGCACATACAATCAGAGGGTTCAATATAAGATTTTTGGCTTTATTCATTTCACACATATCTTTCAAGAACTAAATAGTATGTTTGAATAAGATTAATTTTAGAGAAGCAATTATTTAAAAAAATATTTATTTTAGATAAAATAATCAAAATAGAACTAAAGGATTCAGACTTTAGAATTGCTGGTGTTATGTCTGATGATGCTCCAATGATGGTGAGGTAGTGTCGTACTATTTAATATTGTAAATATAACTTTCCAAATATATATATATATATATATATATATATATATATATAACTAATAATAAAAGATGTCTATTTTTGTAAAATAAATACATGTCCCTATAGATTATTATATAAATAATTCATAATTATTATAAAATTTGTGAATAATCTTGTAAATATAACTTTCCAAATACATATATAATAATAATAATAATAATAAAAAGAAGATGTCTTTCATAATTACTATAAAAGTTGTTAATTCTTATAATACGCTTATTCCATGTGCTTGGTAATGATGTGTCCCAATCCATGTGCTTGATAATGATGTTGTCATCGCGGATGTGCACGTTGTTGAAGTTTATTTTTAGTATCTTCAAAAATTAAGAGTTAGGAGTTCAAAACTAAAAAATCTTTGATTTCTTTACAAAGTCCAATTGACTAATATGCCCTTAACATGTCACATGTTGTCCAATTAAAGAGGCTATTAATAGAATTTCATATGTCTATAACTTTCATATATGTTTAGTAGATAACAATTAGATCAAATAATTCAATTAAAAAATAAATACAAATCCATGACCCAATTAAAAATTAGCAATTAGTTCAAGGGACCTGTAAAATAATTTAACCTTTTCAACTCTTAGTTAATAAAAGAGTAATACCTGGGTATTTCAAATAAAATAACAAAGGATACTAATAAAGGTTATTTAGTATTTTTTTAAAAATATTTTAACTAATGTATTTAGTTCAAATTCAAGGCTTGATCACCGTACATGTGGTTGCTACACCCCCAATCAATCTAAGATAAAATATAAAACTTCACCCAAAAAATATAAAATAGGATAAAATATATTTTGTCCTTTAAAATTTTTTAAGTTCAATTTTAGTTTTTCTATAAAAAAATTATCCATGTTTTGTCCCTCAAGTTTGAAATACACCATTTTGGTCTTTAAAAGTGTTATATAAACACTTTTTTTAGGTTATCTAAACTATTTTGAGGAGCATAGTTATGCATTTTAAAAATAGGAGACGAACTAATGTAAATTTTTTTTTTAAAGGGACTAAAACCAAACTTTAAAATTGTCATAAGGACAAAAACACATTTTACCTTCTAAAAGAAAAAATGAACCGTCCAATTTGAATAAGTGTAAAAATATCTCATATTAGTTCAAGATAATTATCTACATGAAATAAAAGATAAAAATGGATGACAACTAAAAAAATTAAAGGAAATTGGATCAAATTATAAAAGCATGAGAAAAAGAAGATAACAATTTCCCACGAAGTAAGGAGCACAACTGCATCTCCTAAGTTGTACCTAGCTCCTCCACTAAATCATGGTTTATGATGATTTCATTTCTAAGGTTTCAAAATCCTTTTGCAAGGTTAGTAAAATAGATATTTTCACACAAGCATTCACATTCATACTTCTTATGATCTTTTTTCATTTTTTGATAATCCATCTCCGCCAAGTTCAAATTATTCTTTTGGTCTTTTATTTTCATCAACATACTCCAATGTCATATAGCGATTGAAGCAAGGAATTGTGTTTTGAACAAAATTCTTTCACTTGTTATCTCAAATTTTTTGGAACTCACTCAAAGTCTATTGTTTTTTCTCTAGCGAATGAAAACTCTAATGTCAATTCTTATGCTAAGAATTCAACAAATTGGGAATTATCTCTTACATTTATTGATAATTTGATATGACTATATAATAGACAGCAACAACAAACATAAGGAAATTAATCCTAAATAACACTCATTCCATATTCACTCTAATTCATCTTAGAAAACATAGGGGTTTTGTTGGTGGCCGGTATTAGTCTAGGGTTGTCTTAGTGGATTGTATAAGACTGTTGGTGATAATTCAGATGAAATAGCTATGGATTAATATGATGTAGACATAAAAAAAGTTGATATATATTGAATGGAGTGGTGTGACAATGCAAACTAGTTGGAGAGAATGCCATAAGTCATTGAAAGCATTAGCAATATCACCAAAGTGTTATGCCCATGAGTCATACTCTACTTTGTTGGAAATACCAAATAAATAAATAAATAAATAAAATGAGAAAATTGTGCCAACCTACCAGACTAAAATGATTTTCCCATATCAAATTTGTCTAACAAAAAAAAAAAAACAAAAGGGGAAATTTGTGTCTTACCTAACAGAGTTAAATGATTTCCCATTGTCAAATTCCTATCTAATCTACACAATTTATAGTTTCGTTTCTTGCTGCACATTATATTTATAAGTTAAATATGTTTTTAATCTATATAAAACTAATAAATTTAATTTCTGGTCTCTAAAAAAATTGTTTTTTATTTTTCTAAAATTTTAAATTCTTGATATTTAAAGTAATTATGATAAAAATTAATAAATTTATCTCACATAATATATTATGATTGAATCATGGTGTAAAATCTTATTTTCTCGTATTAAAAATAAAAATTGAACAGCATAATGATATTAAAATGATAGGAAACTTTTAAAGTGAGCTTATTTTGAAACCAATTTTTTTTATATAAAAAAACTAAAACTAATTTTTAAAAACTAAAAACTTGTTATAGTTTTTGAAAATTTTGTAACTTACCACTAAAGCCACCTCAAATGGTTTCTTAATGCCCGATTAGGGTGGTTTTTAGTTGTAAGTTTATGAATTTTTAATTTTGGTTTTTAAATATAATTTTAAAAATTAAACGCACTTAACAAAAAAATGAAGTTAAAATAATTTTTAACTCATTTTAAAACACCTTTACATTTATTTTCAAAACTAAGAAACAAAGTTTTGTGAATAGTTTTTAGTTTTAAAAAATAATACACTTCATAGATTTGACATGATTTTTTTGTTGCCACCTCCTCTACCATTGTCAACACCACCAATATCTCTACCTTCATCATCAATGCAATTTCCACAACTGGCATGGCCAAATCACTATTGATACTATTGTTATCACCATCACTACTAATGTTGCTGCTCTCATCACCACTATCATTGATGTTGTCACTAACATTATTACAACCACCACTAGTGTTGTTATCGCTATCATTGTTGTTATCATTATTGACATTGCTACTATTGTCACCAATGCCACCGTTACGCTTGTCATCACCACTATTGTTACCATCGGATTCAGCACCACCATTGGTGCCACCACCGCACAAAAGTCTTAAACTAATTTTTAATAGGGTAAAAAATTTTCAAAATAAGTTTATTTAAAACTAAAAAATGAAGAGAAAATAAAACTAAATTTTAAAAACTAAAAACTGGTTGTTATTTTTTAAAATTTCAAAACTCACAATTAAAAACCACCCTTAACAAGAAACGACAACCAAGTTTTAGTTTTTTTTTAGTTTCCAAATAGACTTATTTTAAATTTTTTTTATCCTATTAAAATTAGTTTAAAGATATGTTTGTGTGATAATGATAACGACTATGATAATGTTAATAGAAGTGGTGTTAACAGTGGTGATAATGTTGGTGGTTGTGATGGTGGTGTCGGTAAGAACAATTATAATAAGAATCTTTGTTAAACTTAAGAAGAACATGTTTTTTTATTATTTAAAACCAAACAAAATAAAATTTACAATTTATTTATTTATTTATTTTAAAAATGATTGTAAATATGTTTTAAAACTAAGTTAAAAATAAATTTAACTTCATTTTAGCAATTGCTAAGCACTTTTTGTTTTTAAAATTACATTTAAAAATAAAAAACTCACAATCACTCTAAATTCTAAATGAGTCCTTAGTTTTTGGTTTTTAGTTGCAAAAGTAAATCCTTCAACTCCGTAATATTTTTTTAAGAACGCATATATATCTACCACCTTGCCGCTATTAGGGAGGTTAAAAAAACGAAACTAAACTGAATTGTACTAAAAAAAGAAGTTTAACTGAGCTATTCTTTAGTTCAATTTTTAACAATCGAACCGCATCTAAATCAAATTGAACGTAACTTGTGAGATTGAAAAACATGGAAAATATGTTTCAAAATAATGTCTATTGAGCATAGGGAGTTTAAATAGTTCGGATAGTTCAAAAGTAGTTTGGAATAGTTCACCCGAACTTGACCTGTGTATACCCTTAATTCAAACTCTTCTTTTCTTGCATCTTCTCCTAGTGTCATTCTACCAAATTTAAAAAACAGAAAGTGATTTGTATGGTTTAGTTTTAAAATTCGGTAAGTAAAATATTTGAAACTAAAGATTATAAACCGAGATTTAGTACTAGTACATGCGTAGCTTAACTTTGCAATGAAGTTATCATTACCACAAGCAATCATAGAAGGTTTAAAATTTTGAATGAAGGACCGAATTATGAAGTTTCAAATATGAGGAAGTTTTTAATGTCACTTGAATGTGTAATTAATAAGTTTTGGTTGTGTAATTAATAAGATTAATTTCTTGACGTGTTACTTTATGTAACTTGAATGTGTGGCCTTTATTGATACCCATAAAGTTGCTACCAGCTCAGTTGATAGGACTTGGAAATGAATAATGAGAGTAATAATTTTAATTTCTATAAATGTTCTTCGTTCCTTTTCTTGTTTTAATTTCTTATTCTTTTCCTTAAGTTGCATTAAGGGCCACCTAAGGTCCTATCAAAAGGACTCCTGCCTAATTTATATCACGAGATTCTTTTTTGAGAAGTATATCACCAGATTTTCGTGATCGGTTTGTTTTAAAACCGGATTAATTAAGTTTAATAAACTTAATTTTAAACAAGAAAAAAGACTATATAATGACGATAATATAAATTAATTTTATATGGACACATATATAAGTGAAGTAAAAATATGTTAAGTTTATTGATTTTTGTAAAATTATTTTAAAATACTATTAATTATGATTTGTAATTGAATAATATTGTCAAATAGTTTAACATTGATAATACATTATCATTAAACTCACTTTAAATTACTAATCATAATTAGGACATGTATTTAAGTTAAGTTTAGTAGTCATCAAACTTATGTGTGGTGTGAAGAATTATTTTTTAATGTTAAACAAACAAGTTCTCGACAGTATTCTTAAATTATTTTTTAATGTTAAACACATTCAAATAAATCCTCGAAAATATATTAAGTACTCCTAATATTCTTAAATTATCGAATAATTAGACACTTCATCTTAAGTAATACTGTTATTTAACTGATGCTTTTAATCAGTCATTAACAAAATAAAAAAAAATGCAACTAAAAAAATGAGAATAATTGAGAGGGAAGTATAAGATACGCGTTTAACAGTAAGAAAATTGGGGGTTGAGGGTTTAAGGTTTAAGGAGGGTTTGGTTGTATTATTATTATTATTATGGATGGTTTAAGGAGGGTTTGGTTGTATTATTATTATTATTATTATTATGGATGGGCATGGCATGGTAGGAGGTAGTAGAAGTAACTAGGAAGCACTGAAGCAAAGCAAGTTGATTGATGGTAAATAAATGATTATGATTATGATTATGATTATGATGCTTCCCCGCTTCATTCCGTACTCTCTCTCTCTCTCTCTCTTCCTTTCTCCACTTTTAACAACACAACACATTAGAGTGAACACAACAACATCGATGCCATTGCTCACACTCATACACATGCCACTGTCACCACACTCATGACTCATGACTTCCAATTCCAAACCCCACCGCCTCTCCGCCTGCCACCGCCACCCCTCCGTCCCCGTCACCGGCTTCTGCGCCCTCTGCCTCCGCGAACGCCTCGCCGGCATCCCCTCCGACCACTCCCCTCCCCCGCCCGACCTACGCCGCTCCAAGTCCTGCTCCCGCCCCACCGCCCCCTCTGACCCCGCCTCCTCCCCCCGCCGCCGCTCCTGCGCTGTCCGCCCCCGTAGCTCCCTCTCCGATCTCTTCACCCGCGACGACACCAGAAAAACAAACTGTTCCCACAAACCCAATTCCGAGGTTAGGGTTTGCAACGGCGACCACGACGACGAGGAAACGAAGACGGTCAAGGAGTTCATAGATCTCGAAATACTGCAGCGCCGCAAGAGGAACGGAGCCAGAGATTCCAGAACCTTCTGGACCGCCGCCACTGAGAAGTTCAAGAAGTGGAAATGGAAACACAGGTCGAAGAAAAACGGTGACGGTGATAACAATGACAATAATAGTAATCATACGAACAGAAATGCAGAGAAGCGAAGAGCGAGGACATTGAGAGACACTCAATCGGAGATTGGAGAATGTAATTTGGGGAGAAGATCCTGCGACACCGATCCGAGGTTTTCCATTGACGTGGGAAGAATCTCGTTCGATTGCCCTAGAGCTTCCTGGGATGGATGTTTGATTGGAAAATCGTGTTCTAGGCTTTCTCCAATGGTTTCAGTCGACGAAGATTCCAATTCCAATACCAGTGACAACAATAACAGTGTTGGTTTGGATTTGGGAAGTTCTGGAGATGGTAGAAGGAGTTTAAGGTTTGATAGATCAAACTCTCGTAGGAGACGGTCCATTGCGGAGCTTGATGAGTTAAAATCGATGTCAAATGTAAATGCAAATGTGAAGGTGTCTCCGGCCACCTTCTATGGTGCTAAGTTGCTGATTACTGAGAAGGAGTTGATGGATAGTTATGTAAGATCTTCGAGTGCTGATGTTGTTCAATCTGATTGTGTGGTGGAATCTGATTCCAAGGATGTTGCTGATGTGGCCACTAGGCAAAAGGGTTCGAAGAAGTTGCAGAAATGGCGCGGTGTGTGGAACAAGTTGGGATTATTACAGGGAACTGAGAGAAAGGAGGATAGGGTTAGGGAAGAGGAGGGTGATTCTGGGGTTGAGGTTGACAAGCCTCTTGCAGAGTCTTTGGAGACGCTGAGGAGGGTGGTTAATGTGCAATCAAGTGAGCCTGTTGGGCAGAAGCTTATGCGTAGCTATAGCGTTAGCTGTAGAAGCCCGTGTAGAACGGATGGTTTTGCGATGGAGGAGTCTGAGAACAAAGGCAGTGATTTGAATGGGAGACAAGAGCTTATGTTTCAGAGGAACCGGAGCATTAGGTATTCACCTAATAATCCCGACACTGGCTTGTTGAGGTTCTATTTGACTCCCACAAAGAGCTACAAGAGAAGCAAGGCCGGAAGGAGTAGTGTTAAGGATTTGCATTCAGCGGCCAGAAGTGGCTTGTGAAACTGTGTTAGCTGTTGAAACTCAAAAGTATGTCTGGTTGTAAAAACATATATAGTGTAATTTTTGTTGTTCATGATATGAAGTACATCACACTGATATTAGATTATGGTTGCAATTTGTCTAATGATGCTGGTAGCAAAAATAAAGTATTCTTTCCATGATGTTGTTGAGATGGTAATTTTCTAATTGCAGTGGTTCTCGGAGCCTGGGAGCAACCCTTGATTTTGCTAGAATTTACTGCAAGGATATGTCATGTTATTTAATGATTTATATTTTGTTGATGAAATGTCTATGAACTGTTAATTTGCTGCCTCAAGTGCTGCAATGGCATTTCATGGTGTATCTCTCCAAATGCAGCATGAAAGGTTCATCGAAATTCTCATGCTTTATTCACATTTTACATAGTAAGCTTCAGCTTCCAAATTCTGGTTCAGCTATGCTGTTGGTTATACAGATGTATGAACTACAAATTGTGAAGTGTATACTTTCCTCAATTATTCAGAACCTGAACCTACGTCTCTTTTTTAAGTATCTACATATACTTAAAGGCATTTAGGCTCTTATTTCTGTTATAATTTTCTTGGCTGTAAAAAAAAGTTAAGGTTCCTGATGTAACTGAGATATGGTATGAGAATTTCTGGGTATGTAGTTGGTACAGGAACAACATTGAAGGACAGGGTGTTATAACTGAAATTGCTGTAATCAAAAACAGAATTTTGAATATCCTTTTTCCCACCTTATGACAGACCTAAAACTTTTGGGCAGTGGGGCAAGTTTAAAAAAGATAAGTGGATCTTAAATTCTCTTTAGAATGTTCTCACTCATCCAGATGGGAGGGGAAAAGTTAGAAACATAATGGGGGCAAAAATGACCTCCCTGCTATGGTAATGGGATTTTTTAATTTTAAAATGGAATGGGGACATGAAGTCCCATTGTCAACCACTTAGAATCTAGGATTTGTCCCAGCCAATGAGTCAACTTGCTTTTTATTTTTTCCTTGCCAAGGACCACAAGTATATATATTCCATAGGAGATAATTCTGTTAGTGGAAACATCTACTGCATAGTGGGTATAACTTGGCTAACTTTCCAAAGGAACACAGCAAATCCTTCCTATTATAATACTTTATGATTAGTTGTAGAGATTTCACAGGTTCTCTATAAGCAAAATATTATGTTTCTGGGTTAAAGCCTTTCAAAGTCAAGAATCACTAACATCAAGATTCATGGCATCTGCTTCATTGGCATTTACCATTGCACTCGCTTTGTACTTTGGTAGTTATATGGGGGCTTTCAGGAACAGGCATTAACAATAACAGACAAGGGAAGAATGACTTTTAAGTTCTAAGCTCGTCAATAGTCATTCATTACTCATTTATGGTTAATTGCCTGTTTAGCAAGAGCTTGAGAAAAATTCAATTTCCGTGTGTCATTGTCTGTAACAGAGAAAAACATATTGCTAATCTATTGCTACTGTTTTATCATCCTTTGTGTGTGTGTTTTCAAACCTAAAATTTATTATGGTCCTGCTTTCTGTTGGTACCTTGATTACGTTTCTTTTGTATTCATCCATCGGTTCCAATGTTGAAAGTTTGGTTAGCAAATGCTGTCTGTTTACTCTATTTTTGTGCTTTATTTCTTTGGTTAAGCATCTTTTTGTCATTCAATTTATCTGCTGCTAGGGTTTTGGAAATATGACAAGGTCAGTTAGCTCGCTAGTCATTCTGAATTTTATTGTATCCAACTCCGCGAACCAAGCCCATAATCCATGTAGCTGCCGTTAAAGAGTTATATTATTGCTGTAAAAAAAAGAGTTATATTATTTACCTAAGTATTTTTTTATAATGCTATTTTTAATTTTTTTAATCAGATCACTCCTTTTTATTATACATTCTTTTTATTAATCATTCTTTTTCATAGTTGTTAAAAGATTTGTACAATCAGCAGTAAAGAAAAAGATTTGTACAATCTTGCTATATCAAAAATAATTTGTCTAAAGTTAACTCAAGATATTTGTAATTGACCTTTGATTATGAAATAGTTTCTTTTTGACTTTTCCTCTATATTTTCCTCTGATGGCCGTAGGTTTTGCTGATGAATGGAATCAATAATGCCTCAGATGTTGACCATGAACAGAAAATACTTCTAACTGTTATTATCGTTGGTAAATTGAAATTCTGACTGCTTTCCATAAAGCGCTTAACTTTTCGCTAGTCTTCCAATGATGTTGTCATGTTGTGGCCTTACCATACCATTGTGAATTAGACAAGAAATCTAACTTACGCTGAAAGTGCTTCGGAACAAAAAACACAACCTTTGACTTGCAAGATGTAAATCACATTTCCATGATGCTTTTAGCTGAAGTACGTGTAAGTTCGTATTTTTTGGGACAAATTTACACAATATTATTAGATTAATACTGTAGATGTTAGGATGATGGAAGATTCACTTAGTACTTGTTTAGAAAAGATATATATTTTGTTCTGGATAAATAATTTTCTCTATAAATAAAAAATAAGTAATCCATATTTACAGTCATCATCGCAAGTATATAGGTTAGTTAATACTACTATGCTCCTTTTCTGGTATAAATACTACTATGCTCTTAAGCTAAACTAATTTTAAACTTGATAACTTCTTATAAGATAAAAAAATAAAAATGAATCAAACTTTGCTCATAAATTAAAATTAATTTATATACATATATCAATTATTTTAAAAGTTCTCACTTTTTTTTTTCAAAAAAGGAATTTCATAAGTTTAATTTTATTTATAGAAATTTAATTTTTTTTCCTTCCCCAAAAGGAGAAATTTATCTATACTAGTCCAATAGCTTGTTGCACTCCAAGTGCTGGATTTTGGAAAGATGAAAATAAGAAAGCACAGACTAGCCCAAAGCAACAAGTGAAATTGCTGGGGCAAATACTCAAAGTCACATATACATACCTATCAACAAAGAGTAACAGACTGATGAGTCTTTTCCCTCTCCCATGATTTATTGAAATTACAATATCCAAACACAGAAAAAAAAATGCAAACTCAATATTTACTACCACCAATAGTTTTCGAGCACTCACTGCACTCATTCATTCCACATCAAAGCCCTTCTCCTGAAGCTCAGCAATGACCTCACTCCTCATCCTCATCCACAGTTTCTGAGCCTCTTGCCCAAACTTCTTGTCCTTCAGCTCCTTCTTGTAGTCACTCTCATCCTTATCACCCTCAACCATCCCTTTGGGACCAATGGTTGTTCCAATCATTCCACCTCTGGCAATGAACTCCTGCATTGCCTCTTCATCGCCCGGGTAAGGAAACTGCCGCCGCTCATACAAGTGAGCCAGCTCTAGCTCTTCCTTTGGCTTTGGCTTCAGTGTCCACCAACCCAGTGGTGATGTCTCGTTGTACACCCACACTGCCCCAATCACTGCATAGGTGCAAAGCAAAGCCTTTCCAATCTGCTTCCAGAAGTAGTAGTTCTCCTTCCCCAATCCTATTTTCCTCAGGAAATCCTGGGTATGTTGTAGACCTGCAATGTAACATAAATGGGAGCACAAAATTCTATCTAAGGTACAAGATTCTTATAAGATACATTTCATCAAACACCTTGTGTGCAAGGTTGGATTGTACGAAAATTAACCCATATGGTATTGAAATGGTTTAATACGGAAGTTGGGTGAAGATAATATATAGTTATTTCAATTTTTGGGTTGGTAGAAAGAATGATACCTGTTTTGGGTTGCGGCTCCTGAAAACGCTTACGAGGCATTGCGAAACTGTGGCTTCGATCATACGATGAACATAGAAATATTGAATGATAGTGGCGATGACGTGGTTTAGTCATTAATGGGTCAAGCCTGGAAAGTTCTTGGGCATGAATGAGCCCATTATAGGACCAAAACTTACATGTTGCTAATAGGAAAAAAAAAAAAGAGGAGAGAGCTGCTGTTGATTTTTATATGGATTTTATGATGTGTCTTTAAAATATTAGTTAAAGAATTAAAAAAATAATATTTATTATGAAAATAATAAAAAAATGTAAAAAATTATAAACAATATAATTTTACATATCTCATATATATATATATATATATATATATATATATATATATAAAGATATTAGGTCGACCATGTGTCTTTCCCCGTTGTATTTCCTCCAATTTATTTTGGATTTCATAGTATAACTAATTTTTTTAAATTTAAAGAAAATTTTAAAATTATGTTATTTTTATGAAATTCAAAAATATAGATTGAACATGAAAAAATAGTTGAATCATCATATTTAATTGAGAGAGAACAAAATTAGATTTTTTTTAAAATAAACATCACATACATTTCTTTCTTTTTTTTTCTTCAAAAGATTGATCTAATTGATAAAGATTAGACTCATATCCCAATAAAATAAGTTCAAATCTTACTTATCGAAGTAAAAAAATTTCATTGGATAACTTGTAAATATTTTTATAAGTGTTTTGTAAATTTTAAGACTTGTCTTGATCCTAATGAGCCTTGAGATTAAATTCATGTAAACTTTATACATAAAAAAATGTTTTTTTACAATAATATAATAAAATTTGAATCTAAATCCTTATCTAAACTCTCCCACCATTTGGCCAATCCTGTTCAGTAGAATGGTGCAAAACAGTAAAAAAAGATACTAAGGCAAAAAGCATTTGATTATGAATTTAAATTGTCAATCTTTTTCCTTAAGCAATAACTGTAAGCATATTTTGAAAGTAATCCAAATTGTTTGCCTATTCTCTGAACTTCCTGGAGTCAATCTTCCCTATGCAAATAAGTTATTTGTTTGTATGAATCAGAACTAATTCTCTTGACAATATAGTTTTCTGAGATGAAACTATGTCACTGGATTATTCCAACAAATCATGCAGGCAATGATTGATTCTGATTCCTGCATTATATCATGAGCTGCCTTGTAAGCTTATATTGAGTATCAAATGAAAGCATGCTGAATGCTGATTAGAAAGATCTGACACATTGTGAATGTAGGCACAAATAACAAGGGCATTATACATTGATTTTGACCATAGTCGATGATGTAAAGTGTAATACAAGGTGGAAAACAAAGCATAGAGAAATAAGACTTTCTAATGTGCAACTTGCTGTACATATGTTGCCACCTTGTTGCCTGCACCAGAACATAAACTTGCATAACAAGACACTAAAAAAGGGCACATAGAAACTGCATAATTTGAACATCCTTTGTACTACTTAACCCACTTTTCAGTGAAGAGTTCCAACAGGTTTTTTATATGAATACAACTTTGACACCAGAAGGAACACAACAAAATTCAGCACACTTAACACTGTCAACAGCAAGAAAAAATAATCAAGGTGACCATAGTTTAGTTTGTCAGGTAGCCATCCAGGGCCACCATTCCTAGTAGTGACCTTAGTTACAATTGTTATAAGCAAAGAACTCAAGTAGGATCCAAATGAAACAGTGAGGAGTTGGAGAGCAGAACATGTGCTTCTCATGGCATCAGGTGCTTGCTCATAGAAGAACTCCAACTGACCAATGAAAGTGAACACTTCAGCACAACCTATGATAAAATATGGTGGAATCTGCCAATAAAGTGACATGGGGACCTGCTCAAGGCCATAGTAATTGTGTCTTCTAACCATTTTAAGTCTCATGCTCTCCAAGATTACTGAATACACCATAGCAAATATGGATATGAAAAGGCCAGTGCCCATTCTTTGGAGCTGAGTTATGCCATTTTTGTGGCCGGTGAACTTTCTTGCTACTGGCACAATGATCCTGTCATACACTGGCACCCAAAAGATGACACTGATGGTATCAAAGACAGAAAGAGTGGCCGGTGAGATGTGTAACTTTATGTTGCCCACACGGTTGTCCATGGTGTCCCCTTGCAGTATAAAGTAGTTTCCCATTTGACTATAAACAGTAGAAAATATGATGCCAGTGGCCCAAATAGGAAGCAATCTTATAATGGCTTTCAGCTCTTCCACTTGAGTCACAGTGCAAAGTCTCCATGGGTTTACCGGGTCCTTCACATTGTCTGAATCTCCTAGAACTGCTGCTTTGTCAAAGAATCTGTTACACACAAGTGACAAGAGGTAAATGTGAATAAAAACTGGGTAAAGCAACAGGGCAATGTCTTTTTATTTGTCTTTTGTGCCTCAAAAAATAGGTTGTGGTCTATAGTTTAAAAGAAAAGCTAGACAATGAACGTGGTGTGGTATGATTGGTAGATGGTTATGTTATTGAAGCATGAGGGCAGAAATTTGATCCTCTGGTCTGTGTGTATGGAATTATGTTGGGAGAGATCAACCCCTTAAATGGATGTTAGTACTTCAAGGAATTAGTTTTTGACTCTTGGCTAAAAGATATCCAAAAAGAAAGAAAACTGGACAAACATTTTATGATTTGCAAGAGTTATAGCCCCACCAAAACATTTGGAAGACTAATGATTATAAATTTATAAATTTGTCATAATTTGATAGGATAGCATGTTATAAGGCATGAGTGTTGGCTTAAATTACTACCTTCCTAGCTTAAATAGTTATGAACAAGAGAAATACCAGCAATACATTCTTTTATGCACTTTTCAATTGTTATTGGATAAAATTTTACGATGGATGTTACTAAATCACTTGGATTCACTCTCTATCAGTGGAACCAACATGAGACTTAAACCTAATAGTGTCAATGGTTATGATGGTACTTGGTAGTATTTTTTAATTAGAGGAGTAAACATAAAGAAATTTGTTGCTATGGTTTACCTTAATCCATTTGTGTGATCAAGCTTCCGGCTTCCTTCAATAGCTGACTCTGAATCTTCTTCTATCTCATATAAGCCAGACTTATCATTAGGTACTTGAACATCATTCTTTCTTATGGATGCCACTATGACCTGACACATGCGAGTGAGGGGGCTACCTCCCGGCTTCTGATTCCGATACAACCTCGTACCTGAGAAGAAACTCACCACAGCAATTGCCATGGCCACTGCTGGAATGCCAAATCCCCATCCCCAACTTACATTGGTTTGTACCCACACCAACACAGAAGCAGCAATAAGAGCACCAATATTTATTGACAAGTAGAACCAGTTGAAA
This sequence comes from Glycine latifolia, assembly GCA_013407115.1. NCBI lineage: Eukaryota > Viridiplantae > Streptophyta > Magnoliopsida > Fabales > Fabaceae > Glycine > Glycine latifolia. Next base: position 33,614,987 of record CM023954.1, read on the forward strand.
AAAGAGCTCTTGTGCTTCTTCTCAGCTTCATCAGCATCATCAAATTGGTCTGCACCATATGATGAGACACAAGGCTTGATCCCACCAGTGCCAAGAGCTATAAGGTATAGAGCCACAAAGCACACTGCACTCTGTGCCTGAGTAGCATGGCAATTACCTTGATCATCACAACTTGGTTTTATGCCAGGAACTGATGCAGACAGTGTCAAGAGTGTCATTCCCTATGCAGGAAGAGAATTTTTTTTTTTGAGATATTGCTTATCAATCAGGTAGATATAATACAGATTGTGCACATGAATTGTGACCATTGATGTCTTATATTCAAGTTGGTTACTTCTCACATTTTATATAAGCCAAGTAGATAGTTTGATGTAATTATCTAATTTTCATTTGATTTCATTTTATTGATTCTCTCACCATCTCTTCTCTTGGACTCTACCATGTTTCCTAACAGTAATCAAGTAAAAATTAAAGAGACTATACTCACAATAACATAAATTATGGAAAAACAAAGGATGGTAAGATATCTTCCAAGATAAGCATCAGCCACAAATGCTCCAATCAATGGAGTGATGTAGCATGTTCCACCCCAATTTGCATTATTCTTGGAAGCAGTAGGACCAGACTGATTTAGTCTAGTATTGAAATAAGTCACAAGATTTGTGCTCATCCCATAGTATGCCAATCTCTCACAACATTCATTTCCTGCAAGTTGGTCTAATTAGTTTCTTATCCCACAAAGCATTAATTGTTGAGAATAGAGAAACATACACAAATATGGTTACCTAAAATAAAGGGGCAGGCTCTCCAAGTTCCAGTTTCCCTTTTGTTAGCACGATTTCCACGGTAATCTACTGTTCCATCTTTTGTGTAAACATCTTCCTCAGCCATTGTAATTCAGTTCAGGGATTCACTTGCAACCAATCAAGCTAGGAATTGAAAAATAAAAGAATCAATGAAATAAAACTTGGCCATTGTTTTAAGGACAAAAACAAAACTTAGATACGGTTTCATAGATGTTGTTGATAAAGTCAGAATTGGAGTTTCACCTTAATAATACACGTTGACATTTAATGAAATCCTTTATCACGTAGATTACCAAAAGGGGAAACTCTAAATCTAATTGGAAGCTACACCTATAGTACTGTATCTAAATTTTGTCCTTGTTTTAACTCTCTCCTCTTGTGATGCATACATAGCCACTTAATTAGAACATAAAACTCTTACCTTGGGTAAAATTGTATAGTTTGTATGGTTAATTCACCACAGCTTGAGATGGAGGTGTCACCTAAAGACAAAGCACTGTGTATGCAGATTTAAGATGAAAACTAAGAGTGAGAGAAAAAGTTTTATAGTGTTTTAGTGTGAGACTAGGATGACGTTTTGTTCAAGGCATTGCCTCTATTGCATGTTGTACAAACCTACACAAACTAGAGGTCAAATCCAACCATTACAAAGCTGCTTCTGCTTACCATATTTAATATATTATAGTGAACCAAAGTTTGCGCCCAAAACTAAATTGCACAATAGTGCAGTAAAATAATATTTGATCATTTGTAAATTGTAATGTGTTTATTTACGTGACGTTGGGTTTATCATTGCTGGAAAAGTGACATGTATAAGTAGGTTAAGGACAATAAGAAGCAAACATTTTCTGGCTTTGTAACCAATGTAAACATTCAAGTGACAACTAATAATGAAATACTTGTTTGGCGACACATCAAAATTAATTTCTCCGTGCACGATCCAATCAAAGGCCTATAGTTAACATTAATTTAAACATATATTTAACAGCTTAAAATTAATATTACCTAATTTTATAAGAAAGTTTTAAATGGGTAGTCTTCTGCAAGAAGTAACAACTTGAGTTGAATAAAATTATTTTGGATGAATCAAGTAGTCGAATTAATTTGATAAAGATTAGATTGATTTGATTTAAATTATAAAGGTAAAGGTAAAACTGTGAATTTTTCTATTATTTTTTCAGTTTTTTTCCTCGTTGGTTATTTTTTTCACTAAAATTTTGATTTTTTTTATTGCTGCAATCTAAAATTTTGACTAGTACTTCTACCTCATTAGTTTTTATTCAAAATATGATACTATAGTTGCATAGTAAAGACACTTGGTAATAGTTTGTTTGGATACTATCTTAACTATAGTTTCTCATTAAATTAATATGTACAAAAATGATTTTTGCACCAATTAACTGTTATTAAGTGATAATCTCACATTGACCTATCTAATAAAATGTCACATCATTAATGAATTATAGAAAAATAAAAGACTATTTTTTTTTTGGCATTTCAAAAGCAGCAATTTTTTGTATTTAGTCTTGATTAATTGTATTGCTTTTTCCTTTTCATTTGATCCATATTTTAGTTTAAATATGATCGCAATTAGTCGTTATTATTAGCGAAGCTTATTGAGTGAAAAATTGTTCGCAACTGGTTGCTCTAACTAAGTTCATTTGCATTATGGGCAAAAAAAACTTGGTTAGTTAAAGATGTATCATTAGTTAACCATAAAGATATGAAATAGAAGCGTTGTAATTAATAATGATTTTTGCAATATAATTGAAGATAAATATTGAAAAAGATGACCACATGTATGCATGGCCAGATTCAAGGGGAACGGCGTATACACACACATATACTTTTTTATTTTGTTTACATACACCCACATATACTATGTTACTAGCAGGTAGTAATATTGTTATACTATAAACATTTATTATAATACAACAATATTATACACACATATACCATATGTAGTAATATTTGTAATATATGGAATGAATCATTCTGGAATGAGATCCAGAGCCTATATAGATATCAGAGACACAGTTGAAGTTTTAAAAGAATTAATTGATAATACATTTTATCAATAAAATGTATATACTTTTTAGTAGTCTATCAACTAAGAATTTTATAATTAAACGTGTTTAACTTTGAGTAATTATGAGATATTTGATTTTTTGAAATTTTTTTCAGAAAACCTGTGTATGAAGATAAAGCAAACTCAAAGTAGTCCAACAATATCAGAATTATGTATCTAGGTTTAAGAAATAATTACCTACGGAGAGTTGTGATTTACAATAATATTGAGTGAAGTATTATCGTGTAAAATATAATAGGGTGAGAGTAGTCAATAAATCGAAAATTAGTAACATTTCAATATTACTATGAACATTTATTATTATATATAAGATTGCTTATCAATCTTACGACTCTATTATTCTTTTTTGGAAATAATTATAATATAATACATAATTACTAACAAAATATTTGAATTGATGATTTAATTTGCTTGGTATTCATTCTACTTGTTTCAATTATTGCAATTGAAAGATCATTTTAATATATGAAGATTGTCAAAAATAGACTTTAAAAAAAAAGACGAAGGATAAATTTTTAATTGATTGATTATGAAAAATTACTGAAAATGTTGACACAAATTTATTAATTATGAATTTTATCATATAAAGAATACTGATATACATGATTTAGATATACGATATGATATATTTATTTATTATGATTTAATGTTTATTTATTATTAATGTTTTCTAACAGCCCTAGATAGATTTTTAGATCCGTCCGAACACGTATGACGAACAAACTTTTTTTATAAAAAATATTAGACTGAAATTCAAATTTGAGAATTTTATAAGACAACATATACATTTAACCTAAATAAAAATAGTGCAGCAAAGGAATAAGGATCGAAATAAAGAGAGAGAGAGAGAGAGAGAAAGTAAAAGGTGGTAGCAAATTAATTCTAATCAAGTAATCATCTCATCCTATCAACCACGAGAAGCAAGTGATATATAATTTCTTTATTTTAGTCACAATTAGTTAACAATTTTTTATTTCTTTATTGAAATTTGATACAACCAGAACTCTATTTATAGAAATTAGAAGAGAGCAAAGCAATTGTGATGTGTTTCACCACCATGTTAAACCCTAACAGGATTAACACTGGCAATCTGTAATTTTTGTTGACTCTCCAACCCCCCCTAAATTTCTTGCTGTATATAGACCCGCACTTTGATCTATTTTCTTGTTTTCAATAAATATAATTGAACTTGTCAGTTTGAGCGTAGTATAGTGTCATAGTGTGTGCCCTTTCTAGGCTGTTTTGATAACTTTGTCGGAGCTTTGCCTCTCCCATAGGGAGTTTTCCATTGTTTTAGCGTGTCTAAGTGTAAGTAATCTTCTTCATCATATGGAAGTCATCGATCCAGCTTGTAAAATAAAAATAAAAATATTGAAAAGTTTTGCTTTTCTATCGTTGCATATCAAAAACAACATTAATTGATGATCTCAATGATGAACATGCCTAATACTTTTTCCGTCTTTAATTATAAGATTATTTTTAAAAAATTATTTATTTTTATAAGATCCTTTTAATTTTTAGATGCATTAATTATTTTTTTTACATATTTTTACTTAATTATTCTCTTTTCAAATATTAATAAAAAATAATTAAGTACATAGAAAAATAAGAAAAAAGATAATTTTAGAATGATAACATTAATAATTGATAAAGTTAATATGATGAATTAAATTAACTATTTTTTTAACGAACGTGAATTAATTGAAAGAGTTTTATAATTAAGTTGAGAGACTATATACCACTCCAAGTTAAGTGGCAATTTAATTTGTTGTACCATAAACAGATAGTATAAAATAAATTAATCAGGGAGAGGTATTACAAATAAAACTATTGCTTTTGATCTAATTTGAGTATTTGACTAAAATATCAAAATATGAAATTTCCTTCCTCAAATACAAACAGTACGTTGATGCCAATGACAAGTACTAGCTATGCAGTATCCTTTCCAAACCTTACTCATCGATCTCCAAATTGTAAAACAACAGAATCTTATAATGACAAGTTTGCTAAAAAATAAGCGTAAACCCATGACAAAAAAAAAAAAATTAATGTTTGCACTCTTAGATGATTGTACCAAAAGAAAATGTGCTTAAATGTTTCCATTAGCAGCAGATCCACGTTGTGGAATTAATGTGGACACAAATGACTCAGCTAAATTTAAAAAATATGTATTATTTACCTCACTTTGATTTAAAAAATATATGATCACGTTATTTCTTCCACGGCAGTTTAAAATATAAATAAGGAGGCTTTTTCTTAAATATAATTTTGGTCATTATTTTCAATTATTTGATAAAAAAATACTCTAAGAAAGTATCTATAAGCATTATTGAGTTGGTAGACGTCTTATGCCTAGTACTAGTAGTATATGGATCCTTCTTGGCTGGATTTGCATACTTGCACAGTTGCACGTGAGTATTCTCCAATTGAACTTTTCTAAAAAAATAAGTGTATTAAAATTTTAATTTATTTATTATACATTAAAATTAATTTAATTAACATTAAAAAACATTTTAATTTAAATAAAAAAAATAGTATTTAACGTGTTTATATTTGAAAGAGTTTTTAAAGTGTTTATTTGATTATTACTATTTGATTTCTAGAAATAATCTAATGTGGACCCAATCGCATTTTCTGACTCTTCCTTTTGACTTTAACTCGGGAATCTTTCCATTTATGGAAACGATTTAGTGGCGACTAATGCAAAAATCCATATACTCAAATTTATTTATAATCAATTTAATTTGCTTTTCAACTTTCCTTCTGTTTTTCTTTTCAAACATATTATATATATATATATATATATATATATATATATATATATATATTTAATTTATGCAGATGGAGTCACTTTCTTTCCCAACAACTGCCCATGCCCGTCCCTACAGGACCTCTAAGAGACATGTGCTGATACAGATGCAATAAATAGTATAATTAAAATAAAAAAGGCAAATAATGCTACTTTTATATTTAGAGAGAGAGAGTAATGTGTAAGCTACATATTATGTTTGTTTTGAATTGATTTAGCTATTATTACATTGGCATGTACTTCTTTGGTTCTTATTCATAAGGAAAAAATTGATTCATATTTTTTGAAAGAAATTAATTAAGATTTTTCTTATAAATTACTCTTTTATTAGAATTTGATATCAAACATAAATTTTATATTAAATAAATGATATTTTAAAGATAATTTCGTTAAATGAACTAAAAATAATTGATATTTATTTATATTTACAAAAAACATTAAAATTTTTCGCATATAAAAAAGAACAGAAGTAGTATTTGCTGCTAACGATTCTAAAACACACTTTCGAATTAGGGTTCTTAGGAGGGAGACATCATCATATTAACTAAGATTAAAAATAAAAATGAAAATCAGAAATATTACAAATTTTACATTAATTCGCTGGGTGTTAAGTGCAATATTCAGTATGAGCATATGCAAATATTTGTTAGGCCACCTTGGATTAAATCCATATTTAACAACTCATGCATCAAATTTACACAAACTGGTTATAATAAAAGTAAATTACGATAATGGGTAAAACTTTCAACTGAATAACAATATTGAAAAATTAAATATAGTTAGATAAGAAGTTTGTATCGTATATATAAATGGAATTTATAAGATTTTACATTAATTTAAAATTACACATTATTTACATGCATTAAAATTAAAATAATACATAGTTTTCAACAATATAATCATATGAAGTATTTGCTTATACTTTTCATAATTTTTTTAAAATTTAGCATTAATGATCAAGTTTATGAATAACTTTAATCTAACAATTACATTCATATAAAATTTCTGCTACGTAAAATTATTGGATGATATGACAAATAACAATATAATGCACTTGTACGAGATGTACATATAACTTTTATCCTCTCTTGTGTCTCCCTAAATGGTTTCTTCCTTCGCAGTCTACTGCTCAACAATCCAAAAAGTGGAGTATATGCAAAAAAGGCATTCCAACATTTAAAAAATAAGATATTGGTAAAGAGTAATAAATGAAAATAATATGTCTTGATTAAGAGTAATAAATGAAAATAATATAAGAATAAAAAATATCTTATCTAAATATTCACGTTGCTATTTATAATATTTTAATGAGATTTGGACTTATGGACTCTTTTTCAAGATTACATTGTTAGGTAATGCATCTCTAATTATTATTAGGGAGTTGAATTCTCCTCTAATGGTTGTTTAAGTTAATTTAGACACTTTTACCCTTATATAAGCGATCAAGGGTTAAGTGAGAATGTTCGGGTATTCAACTAAGCTTAGTATCCAACTATTGCTTTGAAATGTTATTCTTGTACGACAATATTGAAAGTACTCAGTGTTCGGCATGGCAGAATACTTGACATTGATATATACACAAAAAACTACCTTTTGAAAAATAATACTCGAATATTTAGCCAACATTAGTATGATAAGAAGATTACTTCTTGAAGGTCAGGGTAAGAATAGTATTCGGATATTCAGTTTGGTCAAATACGTATAATCATAGACCTACCATTGAAGGACTAGAGCAACCAAAATATATGGATATCTTGCTTCGTTGAATACCTAGACATTTCAAGAAAATGTACCTAAAGATTTTGTCAGGGATATTTTTGGATATTCGAACTAGTCAGATACCCTTACGTGTGTGTATATATATAGAGAAATGTAGTTTATAGAGAAATGTAGTTTAGATTGACAAAAACATAGAAAAATTTCGGTGGAGACAAAATTAATAAAATAATTATATTATTTTTCTTATTATTTCTTAAAAAAATATATAAGAAAAATGTTATGGAACTCGCATGAACTTGTCATGCGTCTCTTGAAAATAATACGAGAGAAAGAGAAGAAATCTTATTTAAATTGGAAAATTTACACAGTTATTACATTTAAAAGATATACAAATTATTTAGTACAAACATACTTTTCTTTTTAATTAGATATAATTTTTTTCCTTCTCTTTTAGTTTTTTCCTTTCTATCTCTCTCTTTTATCAAATATAAGAATTTTGGTTTTCTGCTAGTTTCGATCCCAGAACCTGAACGATTTAAATCATCCACAAAACCTTCAAATCACAGGGAAGACCATTAATAAGAAAGCTTCAAATTCATGAATGGGCTATGAAAATGATTAGCCAATGGTGAGTTTCTCGATTAGTTGATTGGTACTAGACATCCTAATATCTCGATTTTTCTCTATAATGCTTTCTTCGATCATTATGTTGTTGACTCAAATTTAATTTTGGCACATCCATTTTAATTAGTTGGTATTTTCCCCCTCTATTTTAAAATACAAAAAATTGATTTTTCTATTTTAAGAAATATACAATTTTGGTGTTAGAGAGCTAAAAGTTGGGCCACCTTAAAATTACAAAAAGTTACCATTAAAAAATTATAAAGAAGATAAACATAAAACGTGAGATATTTCATTCATTGATAATAATAAGTGAAAATGAATACGTTTATGCAATCTTAAGAATGTCAAAGGATAATACTTATCCAAGTATCAATATCATATTATATTAAAACAAGTAAAATAAAATTATAATCATAAAATACGTATTTAACTCCAACCAATAAAATCCTTATATAATTTTATTTTCTTTCTTTTGGACCTCATTTGGTCCTTTCTATCATTTGGTCTAATTCTTAAATTTGTTTATATTTATTTAATTTTCATTCAATTACACAATAGATTTAACATATTCATTTAAGATATCATCAAAAAATAATTTACATAATAAATAAAAAGAAATAAATATAGACAAAATATAAGATTTTATCAAAATTATAAATTTTCTAAAATATAAAGATCAAATATATCTATTTTTAAATAAAAAACCAAATTATAGATTAAGAAAATATGAAAGTTAAAATTGTATTTAAGTCTATATTATTTTAATTTTTTAATTTTTTCGTAGATAATCTAAATATTTAATTGTAATCACTCAATCTAACCAATTGTATATGATATTTATCATTCATTCAAACCCTCTTATTAAATAGTTACGTCAAATTCGTTGCAAGTCTATTACGTTAAAAAAATGACGACGTGTCGCCATTTTGTCAGGTAACTTGATCAAAGGTTCACTTTAAGATTAAATAATTAAGGATATAATTAAGCCTACTTATCATCAATTCAAGGGTTTCGATTGTTTATGAATTAATAAATATTTATTGTTTACGAATTAATAAATATTTTTATCGATAAATGTAAATTTTTTTAATTTTCATTAAAAGTATCAGTTGAAAAAATTTAAATTAGCTTTTTTCCTTTTCCAACCAATGAACCAACTTATATTTCCAAAATACTCCAACTTTAATCATACCCACATTACCAGATGATAATGCAACGTTCTTTTTCAACCTTTATGGAACTATTTGTGCATATTAGTGTCTTTGTTGGAGGTGTAGACAGAGTAAATTAATGCGTCTAGAATGCTTTGCAAACATAATTGAGTTAATTACGAAAGTTTTCTATATAGTTTCAATCTTCTACGGAATCAAACAATTATAAAAAATTTGACAAATAATACTTGGGTTAAATTATCACATATGTTAAAACTTTAAATAAATTTTTAACAATTGACTATATTATACTTATAACATACTAAAAAATATGAGTACTATGCATCTCTAATGAGGTGTTTGTTGTTATTTTTTTATAGCAACAACTAGAAAATAGCAACAAATTGAAAAATTATATAAAAGTTTAGCAACCTAAATAAAAAAAAATTTCAAAGAACTTAATTGAAAATTTAATACCAAGTTAGGATAAAGGAGGAGGGATGGCGTCAGGAGTTGCAAACCGACCGTAAAAAACCAGCAATTTTTATGTGATAAACCTATATGATATTTCGTTGGGGCGTACCCTTCATAGCGCGCATTACATCGGGTCCTGGGTGTATCGAAAAATGAGTTAGCGCAAGGTGCTACATCGATCCCGGGATGTAGTGATAAGTGAGCTAGGATCCATGCCGAAAGGCAAGGCGCCAGGTCTTTACCCGGATTTGGTGACAAAAAGGCAATGGTCCCAACACGCAGATGAGCGAGTGTGACGGTAAAACACCGCCCAGGGGTTTAGGATGAAATTGGGAAGCTGAAACATAGGAACATTAACGGGTAAATTGAGGGAGTTAGCAAATGTTTTTGCCAGAAGGAAAGTGAATATTGTTTGCTTGTAAGAAATTAAGTGGGTTGGAGAAAGGGCCAAGGAAGTGGAGGGCACCGGTTTCATGTTGTGGTATATAGATACAACCAAGAGTCGCAATGGGGTTGAAATTATGATTGATAGAAGTTTCAGAGATAAAGTAGTTGATGTAAAAGGAAAGGCGATAGGATTATGATGATTAAGCTTGTAGTGGAGGATCTTATTTTAAATATCCTTAGTGTGTATGCACCCCAAGTTGAATTATGATCAGATGAAAAGACCTAATTTTGGAAAGACTTGAAGGAGGTACTGAAAGGGATTTCATGAGATAAGAAGATTTTCCTAGGAGGAGATCTAAAAGGGTATGTCGGTAAAATCAACGGAGGTTTTGATAGAATTTGTGGTGGTTTTGGTTATGGGACGAGAAATGAGACTGGAGAAGATGTCTTGAACATTGCACTAGCCTATGATTTGATGCTAGTGAACACTTTTTTTCGGAAAAAGGGTGTCTCATTTTATCACGTATCTTAGTGGCCAAAATTGTAATCAAATTGATTTCTTTATAACTAGACGGGAAGATAGAAATTCATGTATTGATTGTAGAGTTTACCCTGGAGAATGTGTAGCGACACAACATAAGTTGGTAGTTCTAGAGGTTAGATTCAACAAAGTTCTTAATTTGAGGACGATGGCTCAAAATCCAAGGATAAGATGGTGGAAGTTAAAGGAGGAGAAACAAATAGAGTTTAAGGAAAACATGTTACGTGAAGGACCGTGAAAGTTTACTGGAGAAACTAATGAGATATAGAATAAGATGACTATGTATGTTCAAAATGTGGGAAGGAGGGTACTAGGTGAAAGCAAAGGAAACAAAGTTCGTACAAAGGAAACATGATGGTGGAATGGAGAGGTGCAAGAGGCTATTAAACAGAAGAAGGAATGCTTTAGATGTTTGCATAAATGTTCCAATGATGAGAATTTGCAAAAGTTTAGAGTAGCGAGGAAAGATCCAAAGAAATTGTGTGGGAAGCTAGAGGCAAAGTTTTCGACGATTTATATAAGAATCTTGGGAACAAGGATGAGGAGAAAGGTGTTTACAAACTTGCAAAAATGAGGGATAAGAAGAGTAAAGACCTCACCCAAGTTAGATGTATCAAGGATGAAAATCAAAAACTTTTGATAAGGGATGAAGATATAAGTGAAAGATGACTAAACTACTTTAACAAACTTTTTAATGGGAATGCCGATAAGAGTGAGGTGGATTTGGAGGACGTTTTTGATGATCTGAATAGAAGATTTGTGCGCAAAATTAATACACATGAAGTTAAGGAGGCTTTAAAGAGGATGAAGAATAATAAAGCTTTGGGACCTGATGACATCCCTATTGAAGTGTGGAGGAGCATGAGAAATGTGGCAATAAAATGGTTGATCAATCTTTTTGTTAGAATTCTTCAAACAAATAAGATGTCTGAAGGAGAAACACTTTGGAGTCTAAAGGATTCACGATAAGCAAGAGCAAAATGGAGTATATGAAGTGTGAGTTTTCGTGGGGAAGAGATGGTGATCAAAAGACAGTGAATCTACTTGGTTAAGAGGTACCCAAGAAAGATGTTTTTAGATACTTGGGATCAATGTTGCAAAAAAGTGGTGAGATTTACGAAGATGTAAATCATAGAATTAGAGCAGGGTGGATGAAACGACGGAGTGCATCGAGATTTTTGTGTGATCGCAAAATTTCCCTTAAGTTAAAAAGAAAATTCTATAGAACAGCTGTAAGACTGACAATGTTATATGGAGCAGAATGCTGACCAGCACAGAGGCAACATGAGCATAAAATAGGGGTAGTAGAAATGAGGATGTTAAGGTGGATGTGTGGATATACGAAGATGGATAAGATAAGAAATGAGGATATTCGACGAAAGGTATCAGTGGTACTGGTATGTGAAAAGATGAGAGAACATACATTGAGGTGGTTTGGGCATGTTATGAGACAGCCGCTAGATGCTCCCGTAAGAACAAAAGTTTGTTACCAAGAGCTTGACATAAAGAAAAGTAGAGGTTGACCGAAACTTACCTGAAAAAATGTAGTGAAACAAGACCTAATAGAGTGTGATATAAATTGGCGGACGGTATGTCCTAAAACAGAGTGGAGAAAAGTTATAAGCTTGGTGGATGGTTAAACTCATTAGTAATTCTATATTCCAGTTGTTTTCCTTGTCTTAGTTCTTTTCCTCTTCTTTTATCCCTTCTTTTATTTTATTTTAACTTATTTTTTCTCTCTTTTGTTTTATTTTCGATTTATCATTGAGTTTATCTATCACAGACCCCAATTAACTTGAGTTAAAGATGCTGTTAATGATTATGATGATGAAGATCGCAAAATAATTAAACCTGATTTATATTTCTAAGATATTAAATATTTTATAAAATAACAAGTAGATAAATATGGAAATTTATAAGAGAATGCAGTATTTTGGATGTTTAGCCAAAATTAAATGGATAGAAAAACTGTTTTTTTTATAGCTCACCAGGTTATTGTTAAAGAAGGTCATTGGCTGGTTGGTACAACGGTGGTAAGAGCCAACGAAAATAAGACACGTGTGTAAACAGAAAAGTGGGACCCATGTCCTAGAGATCCTAAAAATACTACAATTATTTGGGAAGACACCCAATAAGAAAAGGACGTGAGTTATGCTGAAACCGTATATGGGACCCACTGCATCAACTTGCTGTTCTGTGTCATTTACCACCCATACACCTCCACCGTTATTTTGGCGGCTACCTCGGGCTTCACCAAAATCTCCTTTAATACTTTTTTAGAAGAAAGGAAATTTTACAATAAAAATGATTTAATATAACACTGGAGTAATATTTTAAGTGAGTTTTAATATAAAAAAATATTAGTATGTTTTCCAAAAAATTTAATGCACTTAAAAGTTATAGTGAAAATACTTTAATTATTTTTTCATTAAGAGATTTCTATTTAGATTTATTAATTAATAACTCAAAGTTGCTTGCTAGTATTTTTTTATATATATTGTGATGTTAATGTATAAAAGTTAAAAAAAATTTATTTTTTAGATTGGCTGTGTTTATGACAATATTTTTAATCATTTTATCTATTAATAAAATATAAATAATATTATTATTGTTAACATTATGAGTATAAAAAAAATCCAACTCAATTGATTTAACATATACATTAATTATTATAACTCTTCTGATACATGTTTTTAATACAACTACACGTTCATATGGAAAAATAATCATATCTAATGATACATAAATTTACTTATAATTAAATGTTACTACTATTAAGATTCATCTCGTTTTGATAATCCGTCCCAATTTAATGATAATGTTATTTCTAAAAAAATCTGTATATTCTTACTAACTGAATAAGAATACACTTCAAAGTAACTACATTCTGGTGTAAAATTTATACACATATATTAATACTTTTTACATAATAATATGGTTCTGTTGTATTAATATAATTTATTTTAATTATATTATAAACCATCCTTTAGTTATTTAAATTTCTGAAATTTCACTGCATAATTATATATAATGTCTAAATTCATTTTATTAATATATTTGGTTCCAAAATCTCGACTCGGCCTCGGCCATTAACAAGTTATGGACTTATGCCCGAGTGCCCTAGTCTAGTCCTATCCCTTTCCTAGTTCAAAAAATAGCCAATTAAAATATCAAGTCAAGTTTAGACTAATTGTATCTGTCCTAATTCATCACCAAATTTTAAACAATGGTCAAAGTAACATTACATTAAGAAAGCCAGAAAAAGTAAAAGGTTCATTTTAAAAGTTATAATAAATCAATAATCACTGTATATTTCCGTGTGAAAAATTTAGTTTGAAAGTCTTATTAATTTTAACGAGTGTATTAAAGATAATTGAAAAAAAGCTGAAAAGTAAATATATAATGAAAAATACAATATTTTTTTATCGGCTTAAAAATATATTATTTAATGCATTAAATAAATTATTATTATTTAATTATACTTTCTGTGTTACAATATTTTTTTAATAAAAAACTTCTATTTAGCAAGTACGTGCTCGTATAAGAAAATTTATTAACACTTGTATTAGTCTAAATATGGTTAAAAGCATGACACTTACATGAAATTTATGTATATCGTATTTCTATCTTTTCTTTTTTACTTATTCATTTGTTAATTATTTATCTGTTTATTCATAAATTTAAAATAATATTAATTCCTATCCTTTTAATCCCGTCCTTACTTTTACAAAATTCTAAAATAGAAAAATTAACATAAAAATTTCAAATTAATTTTAAAAATAAATTAAACGGCTTAATATGTTTGGATGCTAGTGTAAGAAATTAAGAATTGTTGTGTGCTGAACATCATTGACTAGTGCGTAGCAGGTGGCTCTTCCATCATTTATGATGAGCTGCCAATCCACATTTCTAGTCGCCAATTCCAACCAATAGAAGAAAAGAAAATTAAAAAAATGTTCAAATTATTATTTTTATGAATTAAGAAAATTATTGCAATTTGCAAGTCTATGTAGTAAGTAATTTATTAATTATTATTTTCCTGAAAATGCACAGAACCAATAGTGTCCATTATATAGTAAGAGAGACCTTTCTTGTTATAGTTGCAGACATAGTCCCCACAATCACATTATATCCAATCACAGCTCAACAACACCAACTTCATCACTTTTTTTTAGGTGGTTTCTCTCTTTGTTTAAAGAAATAAAATTATGAGCAATTTTGTTTAAATTTAAGCATGGTCACTTGCTTTTCTTGCACTTAGCTGCTCTTTCCTATAATTATTTTTTTTCTGCTGAGTTGGTTTGTTTATTATTATTTCTTCTCTTTTCCTTGTTACACAGACAAGGAAAAAGGGAGAAAGAACAGTTTTTTTTTTTTTTTTTAATAAGTCTTTCTCTACCCTCAGTTGCTCTCATATACTCTTGACTCTTTCTGTTGTTTCCTAATTAGGTTAACACTTATCACATTCATTGTGTTTGGCTTCTCCACTGGCTTTCTCTATTTTTTTTTCTCACTAAAAGTTCCATTTTTTAATTTCTGGGGTTATTATTGCTTTCTGTGATTCTGTCTCAGTTCCATTTTGGTATCTTTGAGGGAAATTCATTGGGTTTGCAGGGTTTTATCTTGTTAGAATTTAGACCAATTGGATACCAGATAATAGTCTTTCATTCAACATCAATTTCAAGAATTCTCTCTGATTTTTTTGATCAAGTGGCTCTTTTCTAGATTCTGATTCCCTTCAAAATGCTTCTGGATTGATCCCTAGTATTGTTGTGGTAAAACCTCCACTTCTGTTATTATTTTCTCTCTGCCTTATCTTCCTCAGTTTCCACTCATCAAGTTTCAATCTTCCTTTGAATAAGCCCAAATTTGATTGTATGAACCAGTAGCTTTTGCTTGTAAATTGAATTGATGAAGTGGGAAAGTATAACCCTCTCTTCTCCTACTTCTTGTACCCCAAACCCCAACACCAATTGGTTGGTGGAAGATAATAGCAGGAGCACAAAATGGACCCCTGAAGAGAACAAGCTCTTTGAAAATGCTCTTGCAGTGCATGATAAGGACACCCCAGATCGGTGGCACAAAGTGGCTGCGATGATTCCTGGAAAGACAGTGGTTGATGTGATAAGGCAGTACAAGGAGTTGGAAGTGGATGTTAGCAATATAGAGGCTGGTTTGATTCCAGTTCCAGGCTATAGTAGCACTGCTATATCACCCTTCACCTTAGATTGGGTGAACACTTCTGGCTATGATGGGTTTAAAGGATGTGGAAAGAGATCTTCCTCAGTGAGACCGATTGAGCATGAAAGGAAGAAAGGAGTGCCTTGGACTGAAGAGGAACATAAGTAAATTTTTGCCCTTTTGCATTTGTTTTGACACATATTGTTGTTTTTATTATTTATGATTAGTGTTAAGCGGTAGCTTTACATATAGATTTTTAATATATGATGTTATGATCTGGGAATGTGTATCTGTTTGAAAGCATGTGATTGTGTGAAAAGCTACAATTGGTGGATGGAATTTAAAGTTAATTAAAGCTAGAGGTGTAGGGACAAGAATTCTGTGTAGATATTAAAGGGTTGAATTTTTTTTTCTTTTTCTTTTCATTTTCAATTGATAGCCAGGTCTTTTGGTGAGTTTGTTAGTTTAAAAAAAAATAAATTGTGTCCTTACTTCTAGATTTGGAGTTTAAACATCCTTTTGATGTTCTCTACAGATTGTTTCTATTGGGTCTGAAGAAGTATGGGAAAGGCGATTGGAGAAACATTTCTCGCAATTTCGTGATTACTAGAACTCCAACACAGGTTGCTAGCCATGCTCAGAAGTACTTCATAAGGCAACTTTCAGGAGGCAAAGACAAGAGGAGGGCTAGCATACATGACATAACAACAGTGAATCTCACAGAAACCATCACAACTTCTTGTTCAGAAGACACCAATAGATCCACTTCACCACATGTTCTCTCACAGCAGCAGCAGCAGCAGCAGCAGCAAAATTCTACTTCTACTACCACCAGGACTCATTTTCAGTGGAGTAATCAGACTAACACAGGAGTAGCTATGACTCTCAACCCTGCTCATGAAAGAGTCTTCATGTCTCCTTATGGTGCTAACTCCTTTGGGTTTAAAATTGAGGGACAGAATCTTCACTAGTCTTCTTACTTGGGACCTCAGACACAGAACATGGTTTTCCAAATGCAACAGTCCTCACAACACTAGCTCCATGCAGTAGAACTTGTTGTAGTGAATTATTAATGGGTAGAAGTAGAACCAGAATCTTCTGTCCATTTGAATAAGTACAGTGCTTGAGTTGAGCTTTTTCCCAAGTTCTTATGTGAATATCCTAGATTATTGGTTAGTTATTATGAACTTGAAGGAAGGTACATATATTTGTTTCTTCAATAAATAAGAACTTCCTGAAAGGAGTGGCAGGCAATCAAGTCCCAAACGATGGTCTTTGTTGGTTTTTCTATGTTGTCTACGAATAATGGATTTCAAGCAAAGTGTATAATTAATGGAATTTCAAGTTAGAGAAAAAGAGGCACTCCAAATTTGATAACTAGATAGGCACATTTGTATGTGGAGGATACTGTTATTGGCTTCCTGCAATTGAATTCAAAGCAAACTTTTATTTGAGAAATACATAATCTGATACCTTGGCAATGGTTAGTTATTCAAAGGTAAGATTAAGGTGCATAAAGATATTGTGCATCAGTAATTTACCTTCCAACCCTCCGAGCCCTTTTAGTTCAGTTAGTGAAAGACCATAAGGGCATCTAGAAGATTTAGTATCTTAACAAGTTTAAAATCCTACGCAACAATAAAGTGATTTCATGACTAGGGTAAATTAAAGTTTATGCCAACAAGTTATTAAAAATAAATATATTCGGAGCTTTATTTGTTTTATGTAATCACTACAAGAAAAGAATTCTTTAAAATCAATTTTTTGGCACATTCTACGATGATTCTAAATTGTCTTTGAATTTATCATCGTAAAAAGTGAACATTTTTCACGATAATTTTTAAAAGTATGTCAGTTTCAACGTTGATTTTTTGAAACTGTTTTAAATTTATTTATTTAAAATGTCATGATTTTAAGAAGATTTTTAGATAACTATCTTAGAATGTATAGTTTCTAAAATAATTTTCTAAAAATCGATGTTATTTATTTTTTATGTTTATTTTATTTTACATCAAACTTAACCTGAATTTTTCTAAAGGAATTTTAAATATTTTGATTTTTTTAATAAACTAAATCTTGGTGAACCCAAGGCACATGCATAAAAGAAGATGTAAAAACCACATCACCAATATCACAACTCCAAATCAAACGTTAGAACTCACTCAATTTAAAGGTTATCAATACTTACATGGCTACATTATTCACTTGTTTTGACGATCAAATCAATACTTACATGAATGACTAATATGATATAAAATAATACTTACAAAGAATAGAAAGGAAACATCAAGATACATATAATTGACATTAGAACAGCTTGGAGTGTCACTATGGTACCAATGTGAGGAAAAATCCATCTGGAATTTTTAGGGCAAACAAACAAACAAAACACTGTTTGCCATATTACAAATATTTGTCGAACACTAAATATGCTAAAATTTCTAATCATTTCAACATATTACAAATATTTGTCAAACACCATGCTAAAATTTCTAATCATTTCCTGAAAACTACCTTCAGTAACATGTTTTTAATAATAGTCGATGCCAAAGTTACAGACACAACAAACATAGAATCAAAACTCTGCACCTGAAATCTAGAGATGACAATAGTCTGTGTACATTGATACATTTATTAGCAATCACTACTACAAGATGTTAATGACATGAAAATTTTCCAAAATCAGCAAAAAGATATTTGTAACTTATTTAACTTAGTCTCATGTTCTTGATCATCCGCTTGAGTGAACATAACCAGGACTAGTATTCGTTACACTCAGTAATAGTAAGAAGAAATTGCAACACGAGTAAATTGATCAGCTAGAATGTGGATTTGATGCGAGTTACTTACACAGGTAAATACTATAATTTGCATTTACAATTGATTTACATGAATTTGTAGGGCACACATACCAAAATAACCATTGTGTAATGCCTGACAAAGCTAAAGAAGCTTATCAGAAACACTTTTTGATGTCTCCACTATTTAACTTGACAAACAACCCACCAAAATCACAAGATTTTCATGTTGTTTGGTAGTTAACTTCAAAACAACATAAAGATCCTATGATTTTCTCTAACAGAAAAGAAGTAACTAATGGAATTTTAGTAACAAAAATTAAGTACTAGAACCCACTCTTCGTGTTAGTATGATGAGACAAAAGTAGTTCAATTTGAAATGAAGATATAAACGCACCCAAAAAGATTGCTTCAATTGAAACCCTACAGTATCCTATGTGATTTTACTGAAGATCTCTATTCCCTTTCTTTGTATTTTTTTTTACTAAGAACAATCTGAATTTATAATTATGGCCTGGATTGCACTCAAATTTAGGTATTAGAGAATTGGATGACCTACTTTCTTTTCACGTACTAGGGGGGGGTCCTATTCCTTTGTTAATTCTTGATAATTATTGAAATCCTTCGTAAGAATCCCATAAGAAGAGGAAGATTCCTTACAGGTCGATTATTAATTTTTTTAATTAGAATAATTTATCGTACTAAGATGGATTCAAGAGTGAATAGACAAGCAATATATTCTTAATAAAGCGGATTTGGTTATGTAGGGTAATAATAATACTGTATACACATAATCCAAACAAAGCATCATAGTCTTGTGATTCTATATGTACGGACACCAGGCCATTAAACAAATTTTAATTTTAACTGTCTCTACATATTGGCTCAAATCGTTGATCTAATTTATGGAGGCAACCTATGCCTTTTATTTATTTATTTTGCCAATAGAAATCTTTACCTTTTCTTAATCAGATCTCATCATGGATTTATTTTTTATATATATGGGTAGGTTTTGGGATTCTATGTTGGTAAGAAAATTCATTGACCACATGTTGCGTTTCTTTCAAAAGTAGAAAGAAGAATCTCCCCTACGCTTCTTGGCCTCCCAAAGTACCACCACCCAAAAGAGTGGATTTGTGAGCTGATGTATGCTGATGATAGATATCCAATGGCACACAGTATTGAGGTCTATCATAATTTACTACATCAAATAATTAAAGAGAACGTTAACGAGTAGCGATAAAATGTTTATTAGAATTTCCCTTTTATCGACAAAAAATGTGTATTAGAAATTGAAGTGTAAAAAAATTATTAAATAAACCCCAACTCTACCTAGTTTTGACTATTAATTAATGATAACATGGGCTGACATAAGAGATTAATTAAGGATTTACAATAGTCTAATTTATTTCTATAAATAATTGTTTGATTATCCCTTAAATCATTAATTATATCTTGCTTGGTAATAACCCTCATGCAGTACATACTCAAACATCTAAGGATTAGTTGAGTACATAGTCACACTAAAGGTAAAACTGCTTGTAGATTAATTAGGCCTCTACAGTAATATTTTAAGTGGACCTCTATTGATCATCCACGTAGCTTATTGAAACACTATTTGGTAGTATTGAGACTAGCTAACTCCCCATTTCTCTAATTTTTTAATATATTAATCATTTAATCAATATCTTTATAGTAAAAATGAAAAATGTTAGTAATACATTTTTCTTTAAACATACTCCACAATTTTTTAAATTTATTAAAAAATATAAATTTATGTCAGTCTCACACTCGATTCACTCTTTATTTAATAAGCCACACCCATCATTTCTTAATTTTCAATAAAGTTTAAACAATAATATAATTTAATATAATCTATTAAAAAGAATATGTTTAAAAATATTATTAGTATTCCTCTAATTACTATTAGTAATAATATATTCATAAGAAAAATCTAATAATTAAGTATATTTTTATCACAATGGTTTTGTTGTTACTCTCTAACCTTCTGTTTGTTTTAATTTCTTCTCACCTCCAAATAAAAGAAAATAATAGCAGCTTATAAAAGTACATGAAATTAAAGTGTCTTTATATATCATCATTGCATCGTGAAAAATCTTACACAAACATATTTTGAAGCGTCTTTAAATAAATCTAGTTTGGAAAAAGTTAAAATTCATACGTTTAAAATAAACTTTATTTTTTTAGGACAAAAAGTAAAATAAAATAAAATAAACTCTGTTCTAGAGTTCAACAACATATAATAATGTCGTGGTCAATTTCTGATCGAGCATGATTAAACTTGTGAAGATGGAAGCATTCTAACAATTAATTATTCCATGTGCTATTCATTCTTTGTCTCCAATCATCTTCTGTCTCATTCACTTGCACAATGACGCGCCCCCAATATTTCCTTGGACGGAGAATCTTAAAGCCAATTAAGTGCATCATTGATACACAAAAAGCAGTATTAATTGAAATATACCTATTGTGCACACTTGATTAAAGATGCAAATCATCATTGATCGTAACTTTCTTCTTCTATAAGTTTATTTTGACCACATAAGTGCCACTTTTACAAACCTTGTACATTTAAGAACATCATGCATACGCAAAGACATGCGTTCTTATTGTTTTGGACCAAATCTCTAATACTTTTCTAGGAGATAATTAAGTATACATGCTTAAATATTTCGTGAACGTAATGCAAAGTCATGCAAGTAATGACTATTATATATGGACAAGTTTGTCGAGTTCAAAAGATATATGCTTAAAACAAAATGACAAAATAGAGCCACATAATTTTCTTTCTTAAAGGAATGATTGAATAGTGTTTCAGCACATGGACGGATCCAGAGTCTATTAAAGGGGGTCGATTTTTTTATAGATAATTATTTAAACGTTTTACTTCTAATAAATAATAAAATTTAAAAAATATTTATGATTAATTTTATAGATAAATTAGAAATATGAAGGATTACTAGAAAAAAATTAAACAAATATTAATTTAAAAACCTATTTTTCTTTTATTATTATTTTTTCATATTTACACAAAGGGTCTTAAGGGAGAGGGCAAGGCCCCTGTAATTCAGCATCTAGTAGTCCCGAGTTTAAATCTATTATGAGGGGTGAACTTCTGGAAATTAAATGACATGAATTGTCTTCAATATTTTCAATCTCGAAGAACAAATAAATATCATCCACGAAAACTAGCATTGCTATTTTATTTTTTGTTTTACAGTTGCTTAGGATACACCACATGCGTATATGAATTAACCGTGTTTTTTAACAGAAAAATGTACCATTTTAGGAACGTTAACTTCAATATTTTTTCTAACTTTATGTTCATAAGATAATTCTGAAGTTATTGAGAATTTTAATTAGGATGATCTTCGCTTTCGCTATCCCTGCAATTTGAAACGCCTAATAAAACAATAATCAAGTCACACTTTTCCTGTGAAGTGAAGAATGCATGACAGTATAAGCCTAATGGACCAGCATGATATTTGACCAGACAAACCACCAACTTTTCTAAAAGGAAGGGTTTTGTTTTTTTTGGCAAGTGGTATTAAAATGAAGCTTTACCACTTTAATCTCACCTTCCATTAAACACATGCACCGGCTAATTACAACGCAATAACAGTTGGAAAAATATAAATTTTATAATTTAAAATTTAAAGATAAAATATATTTTTCTGAAATAGTTTTTCGTAACTACCCATTATTTTTTTTTGTCAAACTTAAATACAAATTTGGTACCCTTATTTTTTAAAATCCATAATTTTATTTTAATTTAAAATTAGTTTTTTGTATTTTAATTTAAAATAAAGACATTTAGTTCCCATGGTTTTCCTATTTTAAAATAAAGATATTTAATCCCTTAGTTTTTATAAAATTTGTAATTTTGGTAATTCTCTCAAATTAAAAATGTTCACAATTAAAAGATTAAAATTTTCTATGAAAAGGATTAAACAAACAATCTCATACCACTAAATTCGGTTAATCTCTTACCCATTAATATTTTGAATTTAATGAAAGGATTAAACTAGCAGATTTTATAAAATTGAAAGATTAAATATCTCTAATTGAAAGATTAAATATCTCTATTTTAACATAAAAAATTAAAATTAAAATTATAAATTATAAAAAATATAAGGTACTAAATATCTCTATTTTAAAATAAATGCACAAAAATTATAAATTTAAAAAAATAAAAGAACTAAAAATTGCATTCAAGTTTTTTTCTTATTTCTTATGTTTTTGTTCCTATCTTCTAGGAATTTTACTTTACTGGGATAATTATTTTTCCTATACGTTAGAAGCCTTTTTGCACATTAGGGAGGTTTAGCTTCACTCTTTTTTCGTTGGAAGCTTTGGGATGTTGCGGCTGTTTGTCGCTGCACGTTGTGGCTATATATTAGCTTCCTGCTTATCAATAAAATAGCAACAACAGAAACTAGTTTTGCACATCTTTCAAAGGAAATAAAATCCAGCTCTCTCTCATAAATTTTTGTTGCTGAAATAAAAAATATAGTGAACATTGGTAACGCTACGAAAATGAAATATATATAAAAATCAAATTAAGTACTCAATACATGATAATTTGCACATTATGATTTTTTTTTAATTTTTTATTTTCTAACCAAACTTTGCAACCAATGCTTAAGTCCTTTGCAAATGGAATTATTGATCAGAAATCACGTCTAAAGGCGGTGAGAAATGTGGGTATCATTCTCTAGGGTGCTATTATTGGCCCATAATCTAACAGTGTACTGTATAGTGTGGCTTAAGTAGCACAATGACTGATAGCGGGTGCATCATATCAAAGATTTCTCCCCACTGTGTGGGAATAGACCACAATATCAGGCAACAAGGTCATTAATTTAGGCATTTATGGAGAAATAGAAACGGTAAAGGACATGTCCTCTCAACAAAATTATAACATAGATCAGTTTGGCCAATCAAGAAGCTTGAAATATTCAATACATAACATGAGACACAAAAGTAAGACAATCTGATACATACATTCAATATTAATCATGGCCATCCTCAAAGTTCACTAGTTAGTGGAAATGTCATGGACATACAAATTTCTATAGGGTAACTAATAGTATCATACATGCATGAATGATACATGTTAGGATACAAGATTAGTGCCAAGGGCAAAGATTGTTCAGACTCCAAATATTGAATCTTTGAACAACTATTTGGATATTCATGTACTTAGTCATGTAAATTCTCCTTACCATATGTTAGTCCATAGCCAAGAGGGAACAAGGGGTCACATGAATTAACTCCAACTGGTTGATCAAGCTGTTCAACTCTTCTGAACCAAGTCATTGGTAGTTGACCTTTGAAGTCATGATCTCCAAATATAACATCTGTGATTCCCTGTGCTTCAATACCTGGCCACCATGCAGCAACAAGAGCATCTATCCTTTCCAATAGGCACTGTTCTGAGAGAAAAGGCCTTCCAGATATAAGGATCACAAGTGTTGGGATTTTATCAGCAACCAAGTTTATGATTCCATCTCCATTAAATAGGATTACAAGCTCAAATTGTCACCTCCACACTTGGCATAGGGACCTTCTCTGACCACAACGATGGCAAAAGAAACGTCACTACGTTCTATGATGTCTGGTGATAGACATTGCTCATAAATAACTTTGTTTCATTCCCCACAGCTTCCTTAACAGCATCCAAGATAGTTGTGCCTGTAATTGCAGTCATATAAGGGACCTAGCAACCATTCACAGCCCAATAATGTGACAAAAGAAAAAACAATTTTATAAAATAAGGAAATATTTTAAGTAATAGACATATATGGTTGAAAATTGGGACAAGGTAATGGGGTAGAGAATTTATTTCAATATCATACAATCAAAACATAAACTCTTCCAAAATCCAAAGTAGCATTAAGATTGATGAATGAATGAACATATAGTGTTGGAAAACAAACATTGGCTTACCGATTGTGATCTGGCCACTAGATCCAGACTTAGTACTTGTCCATCCTTCACATTGATACCCAATATCATGAGCATGAGTTCCAGCAACAAGGATTCTCTAAGCATTCCTGTTCAGTGGAAGAACGGGTTTACTAGGATCCTTTCCATTTTCAACAGAACCAAGGACTTTTGAACTGCTTCACGTGCTAAATCTCTATGTAGCTGTGGAAACAATTATATGGTAAGCATTGGTTGCACATAAATAACCAGATGATAAAAAAGTATAAAAAGTTGACATTTTGGCAAACACAATTTTTATTTTTACTTTAAAAAGGAGCAATAGTGATACAAATTCTGATTAATTAGGATATTTTTTTTCTCCTGTACAACAGTCTAAGTTGCAACATTTTTGTTTGAGTGATGCTAACCAAGAACTGGTCTTAATTACTTAAAAAAGAGAATATCACACGCTCCTTGAAAGTTGGATGCCCCCATACTATTTCCTTATTCATTGCCCTCGGGGCAATCTAGCAATTCCTTTCTCTTGTACTATAAGCCGTGTTTGCTTACAAGTTTATGATGTGATTTATCACATTCTCTTTGAAGCTAATAAATATAGTTTCTGTGTTGAAACATGGTTTATCACACTATGACTGTGTTTCCAAACACATAGTATATCTTTTAGAAACATTTTTATCCTCTCTTTTTCGCTTTCTCACCGTTAATCATTTAATTCATAGGAGTAATGCCACTGCAGTCTGCAGACATTTATATTTGCTTAGAAATAAGGCAGTCTGTTCATGTACACCAAAAAAAGAAAAAGAAAAAGGGAGGTCTGCTCATTTTTTAGTTCCTAAATTTCTTTTGCACTATAAGGAAACTATAAGAAGGCAGACATTCTATGGATGTTTTTTAATAACAAATTTGTTTTTAAAAAGTAATTATGAACTGATTTTGGTTGTCACATGATAGGAACTTTAGTATGCAAAACACAAAATAAAGCCTACTAAAGGTCATATATCATATTTATTAATCAAAACACAAGATTTTATTTTCTTTTTTTAAACATATTTAAGAATTTTTTGCTGCCCCATAAAAAAATAAGTCTTGCCCCCATAATATATATATATATATTTTAAAATGAATAAAGAAAATTATAAGATAAAAAAGAGAATACGCTGATATTAATTTTACTGCTTTATTATTTTAATTTTTACCATTCTCACACCTCTAATACTAAATACGTAATAAGTCAGTGACACACAAATACACCTTGACACAATCCCAAACAGATATAGATAAAGAAAAATTATCACCACTTGTTGCTATTCCTTGAATCAATTAGGTCTTAGTTTTTTTAAAATGATTCAATATGGTCCTTTAATTTTAAAAGGTTCAATTAAGTCTTTTATTTTATAAAATGGTGAAACTAATTCAGTTTGATCAGACTTTGATGCATGTTAAAATATTCAAATAAGATTATGTGAATGTAGCCTAAATAATTGAAATAGAAATTCACTGAGCCGAATTTTGCTTACCTTGCCACCAACTACATCTAGCAAAGATCAGTCAGTCAAAGGAAACTCAAAAAGTTCAGGAGCAAACTTCACCCTCAAAATGCGCTCAACAACATCATGAATTCTTGCTATTGGTATTTCCCCTAATTGAACTGGAGACATCAACTCTTCAATAAATATTTCAAATCTAAAAGGAACCATCACCTGCATATTTTATTTAATATATAAATGAATATAAAATGAAACCAAGCAATCTGTGCTATTTTTTTTTATGGGAATTAAAGATCTGTACCATGTCAATTCCAGCATTAATGGCAGTGGAGATGCAATGACGATTATCTGACCCATAAGGTTGGCAGTCATCAATTCCTTCCCATTCAGAAATCACAAATCCCTACAGTGAAGCAAATGTCTATACACAATGCCTTATTTGATTTCACAAATAAAAGAAAATTCAAAACATTACACTTCACCTTGAATTAAGAAATACAAGTGAAGCTCTCCTCTCTTGAACAAAGACAAAAATATGTAAATGATTTAGTATGTATTCTCCTCGCATAGGAATGAAAGATAATATACCAAAAAACAATAAATGAACATCACTTACAAGGCAATTTGATTAATTTGACCATTGACTAAGACACAAGTTTTAGAAAGAAAAAAAAGCCACCTTGAAGCCCAGCTTTTCTTTCAAAATTTCATTAAGCAGAAAATGGTGACCATGGAGTTTGTTTCTATTCCAGCTGGAATATGGGACCATGATTATAGAAACTCCCTTAGCTATGCAGTCCACTTAAGGGGCCATGTTGATCCTTTCAAAATCTTCATATGATAGTATGGTATTACCCTCATTTACACCTTTCTCTGTATCTCCATCTCCAACAAAATGCTTGGCACATGCAACAACATTGTTCCTGAAGTACCAATTAGATGTATGAAAGTGATTTTGATGAAAATATACAGATGCTAACTAGTACCGAGATTTAATTATCTTAGTTAGTCTTCCCCATGCACAGAAACAAACAATAGGTGAGTGTACAGACTTGGAAATATGTAACATATTTAATAGTTTGAAATCACTAGTCAGTAGTATGTAACATTTTACAGTAGAACTGAGGATGATAGAAGGTAAAATACATCCTGGAGCAAAATCTTGTTTCTCACCCAAAATGACAAGAAAGGGAGTCAGTGTCCCTTTATCATTAAGTTCAAGAGGCACTCACAGGGGTTTTTCTTTTTTAATTTTTTTTTTCTAAAGTGAATTCACAATCTAGGGAAAATAATCCACTAAAAAAATAAAAATAAAATTATAACAAAACGAAAAAATATGTATTGTCCTCCTGCAGGCAATTCTCTATAAGTTACTATTAAATGGCAGTATATATTTCACAATTTAGTAAAGATATGTAAATTTTATATGCAATGGAAGTTATATTGGGGTCTGCTGTCTACCTCCCAGCCACAAATGGGTAGCCCCTTGGGTGTCTTTCTGGAGGATGGCCCTGCAAGCCTAAAACAAAAGAAGTCATCTTTCTAACTATTTCAGTGTTTTCACTGTAACTCTCGAAGCATCTTCCCCATCTAGGATCTTTGCATACCTGTCCATTCACCAATCCTAGTGAGTTGCACATTCTAATTTCATCTACTTTTTGCTAAGAGGAAAATTTTAGGAGGCATAAATTAAAGAAAAAAGAGACACAACATGTATATCTTAATTAACCAGGAAGTATTTAAGCAAAAAAGTGTAAGTCTCATCTTTATGCTTTTGTAGAAAGAAGAAACATTAGAGAGAGAACCCTTTTTGTGAATGTGTTAGTAAAAAATACCAAGCCATGCTGACCAATGTCAAAATTCTATTAATTGAATGAAATGACTTTTAGCCAATAATGAATTCTGATATGCTTTTTGTTCAATATACATTGAGCACTGTTGTACACTCACATACTAACATTACATTACTTGCATAAATGATCCTTATAGCAAATCAGCTCATAAGGTTATTAGCCAGTCATGGAAAATGTAGTTGTACATCTTTTTATTTGAGTTCCATTTGATGCAGATTGAAATCCAAGTGATTATCTACAATAAAAGGTATTAATATTCCAGTTTACAAAATGAGATAGCCTCCACAACATTCACAGTAGAAATCAAATGAAAAATCTACCACAGAAATTTGATGTTCTGAGTTTCTTTATTTCTTTAGCAAATTAAATTGTGTTGTTTCCTTTCAAGTGAGATTTATTAATTATGCACAACATAATTATAAATAAGTGTTAACTGTAATGGAAATGCCACATAGCAAAACACAGACACAGCTGTAGTTAATGTTAATTTATCTGCATAACTAGTTCAGAAGTTGGCTATGATGACTTACTGCCACACAGGGAGCAAAAGTATAGTGAATTCCACTTGCTCTGAGTTCAAGTGATGTTGCAGCTCCAATTCTTTGAACTAAATCTTCATCCCTATAAGTACACCATGAATGAAAAATCAAAAGGAGTACAGCAATGGATCCCTGGGTAACCATCCACCAACTATTGGATGCCCCCGCACAGTAAGCAGAAAGGACTAGAGCTTCACAGAGGGGGTGTTTAAGATAAAAGCAAGAATTGTTTGTCCAGACAAACTCAATTTACTTGAACATAAGGTGTAATCTCTGGTCAAATCAGGAGGTGACTTTCCCATAAAAATCAAGAACATAAGAACTTGAAATTATTTGGTCTTGAACATCTTTTGCTATGACAAAAAGGTCTGAATCTGGATGGTTTCATATAAACAGAAAAAATGCACATAACCCCTCAAGTTTCAACTCTGGTCAACATTGAAACGTCTCTATAACTACTTGTTCATGTGGAATGATTATATTTTGAAAACTATTTCCTATAAAATCTAATACGTAACTATTTTTTATAGGAACTGTTATGTATGTTTGAAAGAGAAAATAGAAGACGAATTTGAGACTTTACTCTTTTTCTAGCAAATCAAGGTCAATTGGAAAATTCATGGCAGGAGTGAACAGCTAAAATTTCAAAGATGCAAGTCAAATCACAACAAAGTGATCCCCAAGAAAAAGTAAAACAAAATGCATACCAACCTGGTAGCTCCAAGACCAACATTGTGAGGAAATCTAGTGGCACCATAGACACTATTATTACCATGAATAGCATCAACCCCATAAATGATTGTGTTCTGTTGCTAATGAACAAGTATGTCCAACTAGAATGCTGGTTCTTTTAATATTGGATCAAACTCTATCCCTCAAGGTATTTATGAATGAGAAATACCTTTAGAGATTCGATCACTATGCAACAATACTTAATTAGTGGGATAAGGTGTGTGCACAGTATTAATGGAAAGAGAGAAAAGAGTAGAATGTGTGTACCTTTCTCTTGTCAATTTACTCTACATTTATAGGAAAGTTATCTCAAGGCCACGAAGGCCACTTCTTCTGATATTGTCGGCTAAGATCTCCCTCTGTTAACACCACGTTCTGTGTTTGTTATAATATTCTTGTTACGTGCCTCCGCGTCCATTGCAAGCCCTCTAGAAGATTAGGCTCACTACCTTATTGTGCTTCCATGATTAGCCCATTTACTGAAATCGTAACAGATTGGTATGGCTAACCGTGATTCAAGTGCCAACTTCTGAAACCCATCCACCATATCAGCCGAATCAGAAGACAGTACCTTCTCAAAACGTCCATTGTGTGGAGCACTAAACACACACAACTTACCAACATGAAAGTACTAAATAAAAAGCACATGCAGAGGCTTCAACTAATCAAAACACATTCAACTAACGAAAGCACATGCTGAGGCTTCAACAAATTTTATAGATACCGACGGAGAAGTGTTTGATGGCAGAAGGGGTAGCAACTGAGCGCTCAATTTGTGTCATTTGACCAATCTTCTCCTTCAAAGTCATAAGAGAAAGAAGGTGTTTGACACGTGCTTCAATGGGTTCCTGAGGATTTATGTAGACACAATCCATGTATTGTAATGTAAGTATGTAACTCTCAAACTGCTTATCTCCTCTGTCATGCAGATTTGACGCCCAAATGAACCTTATACAAACTTACAACATACAAGAAACCAACTTTACTACCTTCAAGTCAACATAAGTTTTCTTCGCATTAATTTTTTAATATGGAAATTTATCCCTTCACTTTTTAATATTAATAATAATTAGTACTTACCTAAAATTCCACTAAGTTCAGACCAGACTCAGAAAATTTGAGTAAGTTGTATGAAGTAGTAAGTTCTACTCTTAGTGATTCAATTGTACAACAAAATAATAGTAGCAGCAGCAGCAACATAAATCCCTGGAATCAACCACTCATAAGTAAAAAGAAATTTGTCTTAAATTTTTTAATGGGTTTACATCAAGGGAACGTGTGGTAGTAGAGAAGATATTGTTAATCTTTCCGGAATAATAGGTTGGAAATTAATTTCCCATGTTAGGTGTGTATTTAAAAAAAAATCTAGAAAATAATATTTTTTGGAAATGTTTTTAAATTATTTATTAAGAAAACTTTATGAAGGGAAGTCAGAATCTTATTTTCTTGATTTTAATTTTTCATTTACTACAGTAAAAAATATTATGTTATTCTTTATTAATTTTTTGTTTAAATATATTTTTTATCCCTGATAAATATTTAATTTTTGTGTTTGTTTCTTAATAAATTTTTGTTTTGCATTAGTTCATGATAAAATAAAAATTTTATTTTTGATCTTTGATATTTTTGTTTTAGTTCCTAATAAATTGGGTTCCATGATAAATTAGTGCATTTTGTTTTAGTCTCGACTAATTACAAATGAAAAAAATAACAAGGAATAAACATAAAATTCGCTAATTTATTAGGGACTAAATAAAGCGTCAAGACCAATAACAAAATTGTTGTTTTATTATGAATCCAACGCAAAGCAAAAATTTATTAAGAAATAAACGCAAAAGTTATATTTTATTAGGGATCAAAAGTATAGTTAAGCCTTAATTCTTTATTAAATGATATAATATGCATAACTTTTTTATTACTAGAAAACTTATCTAAAGGTTTCTAATGATTAACCAAACATAATCATTCTCATAAAACATGATTCTCGGGATTCATGATTACCAGAAATCGTTCATGGACATGAAATAATTTCTTCCCTATCAAGCATTCCCTAAAAGAAATGTTTAATGTAAAATTGGATTAACATACAATATATGGAGTATTAGACAATGTAACAACCAAAAAGAACTTAAAGGATATAACTTTTTTTTTATACATCAGAATTATATTCGGAATATATGTTCATAAAATTTCATATTATTACTTAACTAACGACAAAGACTCAAAACAAGAGTTTTTATATATGAGGGATCCAATGTAAGGAAAAAATTTATTAGGAACATAAAACAAAAATTGATCATTTAGCATAAACCTAAAACATATTTTAGTCAAATTAAAATAAAATAAGATATAGGAAAAAAAATTCATTTGGCCAACATATTTTAGCTAAGAAAGAAATAAAAAGAAATGAATAACCTTAGAAGCCAGACAAAATGATGATGGTAATTTGAGTTCGATATATAACATTGGTTATAAGAGGTACAAGGGACCTTCTATGTGTCTGTCTTTGTACATTGTGTACATAATACAGCGTATGTGCAGTGTGACTAATATAATAATATTATAAACATCTACGGAACCATGAACCGCATCCATGCACAAAAATTGGTTAATCTATACGCAGCTCTATGTTAATCTACTCATTATGGCAAGTTCAAACTCCATATCAATAACTAATGGAGCTTCACCTTCTTTAGTCAAACCAATTTTCAGGTGTGCAACACCAAACAATATCAGGGCTTAACACTTGCCAAGGTGCACCACTTCAGAATCCTCTACCTGGCCCTCATTTGCTTCTTTTCAAGTAATCATTGATTCAGTGACCCTTGGTTGGCAAGTCCTCATTGCCATCACCACAACTTGCTTGTTCAACAAATTATGTTGACTCTTGTTGGAAACATCCTACTTCTTTTGAGGTACCATTTGGTTTATATGGCTTTGGTGCACTAACTTGCTCAAGTTGGAGTCCTTCTTGAGGATCTTTCATGTGTGCTGTGTTTTTTACCTGATCACTTTCTGCTGCAGGTTCAGTTATAACCATGGTTTCATTCCTGTTCAATTCCTGGTCAGTGGCTTTATTCTTGTTCATCTTGTTACATTCTCCTTCTGTGTCTGCCGAATTGGTTACTTCAGTGGCAATTGGTAGTGGAGATTCTTTAGAGATGTCACCTTTATCCAACTTTTCCTTCACCATATGATCTTCAACCACCAGCTTTGACTCACTTTGCAAATAATTCACTTCTTCTGAACTATGCTTTGGCTTGTCTGTTTCTTTCAACTTGTCACTTTCTCCAGCTGACAAACTTGTTGAGAGTATGGATTCATTCCCATTCAAGTCACTGCGATTTCTTTCAAAATCTTCATCAGAACTTGTGTCTGTTGTTTCAGCATTGTCACTTGATTCTGTGGTTGCCTCTTGTCTCACTGATGCTTGAGAATTTTCTTCATCCTCTTCCTCTCCGTGACTTTCTAAGGATGATTCTAGTATTAGAGAAATCAATGGCACCTGTTCAGTTTCACAAGAAAGAGTTACACTGTACGTGTATTGGCTAATATACCAAAATATATAAAGTTTAAAGATTCAAATTTTACATTGTCATCAAATCTTTGTCTTGATTCCTCACTTATATTCACTGAAGCCATCATCTCTACTTGTCTATGGGGTTCTGCTGAAGCATCTGGTATAATTAGGGGAGCAAGTTTGTCTCCACTGTTCTTATCATTCTTTGACGTATTTTCGTATTCCTTGTTACAAACTTCTGAACCATCCATCTTGCTAGACATATTTGATTCCTGAATGGAATTCTCCAGTGGAAAATTCTGCCCCTATTCAATGTCACAAATAACAAGCTAGTTAAGACTTGAAACTCTTCAAGTTAAAGGAAAACCAAGTTACAAGCATGTTCGAATGACGCTGTGATTTTCTTGTGTGCCAAATATATAAACATTAAAAAGATTTGAAGTAAAACAATCACATAAAACCTTGGCTTTATGACTTGATGATATTGTACCAAAGCTTTTAGGCACAACACCACCATGTCCCCCCCACTTATATTAAAGCTATCATATGTCAATGACTAACAATTTTTTAAAATATATGAAAAGGAAATAACAAATTTCTACAACCCACACCTGAGGATGACTCAAGTCACTGTTATGTGATTCAACATTTGGATCATCCATGGAAGGCTGAATATTTTGAGGGATGGAGTCAGGTGGACCTTCACCATTTAATGTTTCTTGTGACACATTCTGCATGTTAGATTGCTGAACATCTTGGTGTGTCTCTTCATTGAAACCTGACGAGGGAACTTGGTTAGCTATGGTCTTCTGTGTTATTGACAATACAGACCTGGGTGAAGATAAAGAACTTGTGTTGATTGAGACTTCATCAGTGACTTCTTGTTGCATAACTGAATATGATGCACCAGGTTCTTCATTTCCTCTTGAGTTATGTGTGTTATCTTGCTCAGAGGCTGCTGAGTTGTTCCCATTATTGGTAACTTGTGCCTTACTTGAATTCTCTGAGAGGTTGAACAATTCCTGTTAAAAAACATTTTTTTATTATAAAATGAGTCAAATGACAAGCAAAAAAAGGAACTCTTGCCCCACTTATTACCTATATGGAAGTTGGCAAGTCAAATAAGTAATATATGTTCCTTGTTTGGAACAACCAACACAAATGATTAACAACTCAACCATACTATACAGTGGCACCAAATTGACTCACCCCTGGTTTTTTTGAATGCCTATCATGAGGTAAATGACTATCACGTGTATCCATCAACCACATCAATTGCTTCCAACGTTCTGACACAACTGAAGAATGAGAACTTTGGGGTGCACCAAAATCTTTCATATTACCAAAGATGTTATTATGGTCACTACTCATTGCATAAGTTGGAGTATCATCAGGCATGTCAGATCTTGAGGACATAGAGCTCACATCAGCTGCATTTTCTTCATCTATGTTTTGCATAGAAAGGGGTGAAGAAATGTCTCTCCAGCTGTTTAACTCTGAAATATCTTGCTCACTTACTCTACGTACTTCTCTTGAATGAAGTGATGCTCCCCACATATCTTCACTGCCAGAAGTAACATCTTTGTCAATATCCCCATCATATATCATGGATTCTCTATCTGTACTGGTCTCATGGTTCTCATCAACAGTCAGAGTTGGTGAATCAACTTCAGAAACCTCCACATATAAGTCAGAAGCTAAGGAGCATGAAGGGGTGTGACTGATTCGGCGACCAGTGAAAGACATAGTTTCCTTGTTAGGTGAAAGCGATTCATAGAGAGAATCATTTATTTTAGTAGCACTATTTCTTGATATTGGTAAATTGAGGTCCCCCTCTTGAGGCTTAGGAACTCTTGCATGGTCTGACATGGACTTTGTTGCTTGAGCATTGTCCACTTCCTCACCTGTAATGTCAACCATTTTGTCAATTTCACATTTACCATTCTCTTCATGTGTTGTTTCCTCTCCTTCACTTGATGGAATAGAAGCTCTTGATTCTCTTTCACTGACTTCTTTGGATAATAATTGTTCAAGCTTGTCATGATTTCCTCTACCTGCATGCATGAGGAAGATGCATTCATTTTCATCACCAAATTTTACCTCAATGTCCTCTTGTGTTGCTTTTTCCATTAACTCAGAAAGGGGTGAAAAGTAGTAAAAAGGATGAGGAGAAAAGAAAGTGATTATCAATATTACCTTGCAGCCTTCTGACTCTTGGATGTGCCAACCTGTGGCCTATGGTTTCAAAGTCTTCTTGTCTAGGTTCTATCAACTCCTTCAATTCTTGATCAAAACTGTCCCCAGTGAGAATGGGTTTCTCCTCAAAAGGATCATAGGGAATATCAAATGGGCTTCT
Source organism: Glycine latifolia (assembly GCA_013407115.1). Taxonomy (NCBI): domain Eukaryota; kingdom Viridiplantae; phylum Streptophyta; class Magnoliopsida; order Fabales; family Fabaceae; genus Glycine; species Glycine latifolia. The sequence goes on from CM023954.1 coordinate 33,650,023, forward strand.
CAAAGCAGATGGGGCAGAACCAGGCATTTGTATGCCATCAATCTCCCTTGGAGAATCAAAAGGGTTGAGTCTTGAAACAAATAGTGGAGCAATTTGGCTTGGAGTAACTGATTTCATATCAATTAGACCTTTCTCAATCTGCAACTTCAATTGTTTCCTTGCTCTTCTTCTAGCTATAAGACTCTCCAACCTTTTGTGTCTCTCCAACTCACATGTCCCAAGATCCATTTCATTTTTCTGTTCATCCTCTGTCAATTCACCTTTATCGCCACCCTCTTGAGCTTTTTTCTCATCCTCTTTCTTTTCTGTCTTTTTGTCTAGACCATCAAAACTAACAGAATGAATCACCAGGTCCAGCGTTGAAGGTTCAGCAAACAAAACTTGCTTTTTAGGAGCCTCCAAAGAAACAATCTCTTCCTTGTCAAATTTAGTCCTTCCAATCTCTTTGTTGTTTCTAGTGAATTCATTGCGAAACACCGACGATAAATCCTTGGCTTTTATTTCTAAACCACCATACACATCCAATTTCTTCCCAGTGAAATTTCTTCTTCTACTTGTTGCATTGTGTGATGGACACTTATAAAGCAAACTACGTCTCTCATTCCTGAGCATCTCTGGTGAAATTTTTGGTTCATCCCTTTTCTCCCCTCCCTTTTCCTCCTCATTGTTGACACTTTTAAGGAGGTTTTGCTCAGAACTCCAAAAGATTCTAACAAAAATGGCAGTGCACACGACAAATGGGGACAAGAAGACCAAAAAGTTATAAATTAAAGAAAGAAATATGTACAAAATGAAGAAGACTAACAAAGCACCCGAAACCAATGGATTCCTTTGCATGAAAGTGTAGCTAATCTCAAATGAAACATGAAGCACTCTTAATATACGAAGTTGAATGTCCCTTGCATTCCAACCCCTTTTTGTTTCCTTCAAAGTAGGTTCCATTCTCAAACTATAATGCTTTTTAAGGTCTTAGTTGCATGCATGCATTTGTGACAATCCAACAATGGAAAACTCATAAAGGGGACATTTTAGCCATTACCACATCAAAACAAGTCATTGTAATCATCATAGTGATTATCAAATGTAAATGTAACTCTGGTGTTCTAGCTGAACAAGCCCCCCCTTGAAGAAAACATTAAAGAAAATGTAAATGTAACTCTGGTGTTCTAGGTGAACAAGGTTAAAGATCAATGATGGGGAATGGAAATATTTATGTGATTTTTCACTTTTAGTCCATAGAAATCATCCTGAAAATTGAAAAACTAAAGAAAGAATAACGCAGAAAATAGGTAGAGTAGCTCATAAATTATGGTCAGCAGTGAAAAGTTATTTGATCCTCTCCCTAACAAATGGTTAGCCGTTGAAACTAAAACAATTTATTATTATCTTTTTTAGGATAATTTTTCTTTGGTTGATAATTTTATAGGAATCTCTAATTTAGGAGTTTTAGTATGTGTTTCTAATCCATTTTGATAACCGCAAAATAGGGACAGAATGAATAAAATTTACGGAACAGCTTCACAAGTCAAAGTCGCATTACTCCATAGTGTTGTTGTCTTCAACTAATATTAATGCACAATACACTCTTATCTTTAGTCGGATTAGCGTGCGTATCTAGAAATTTTGGATCGCCGAATTTCTTTTCTAATTTTTTGAAGCGCAAAATTATTAATTAATTTTTTTTAACAGAAACATGAGAGAATTAACCATAGTTGTAAAAACCATATGGCTTGGCCAATTGGACAAGTTCAATTGGGACCTGAGGCACCATACAAGGCAAAAAATTAAAAATATTGTAATTTAAATAAAAAAATTAGGAATTTATTATAGTTTTAAAAGTATTTAGGAATCTATAGCAACCAGATGCGCTTCTGCTGGACGCAACCAAACACGTCTCCCCCAGGCGCCACTGGGGTTGAGTCGGGCCTCCCCCAGGCGTGTCTGGGCACCAGTTGCGCCCCCCCAGGCGTGATCCTGCAGCCATCTATAAATACCCCAAATTCACTATTCCACCTCATTTTTTTACTTCTAACTCTCTCTAGGACTTTGTCTTGACTTTTCTCTAATTTTCAATTTGTATTTGAGGGTTTGCGCAGTGAAACTGTCTCAGGTAAGTACTCGAATATGTGCTTTTTAAATTAGATGAAATATATTATATTATTGTCTTAGAAAATTGTTATTGATCTAGGAAATTGTTAGTGACTTATATTATAAATAGTTACTGACTAGGTTAGAATATGTTTATCGGGTTAGAATATTATTAGTTACTGACCTAGGTTATGATTAAAGACTTACCTAAGATATACATTGGTTTATATTATAAATAGTTACTGACCTAGGTTAGAATATGTTTATCGGGTTAGAATATTATTAGTTATTGACCTAGGTTATGATTAAAGACTTACCTAAGACATACATTGGCTTATATTATAAATAGTTACTTACCTAGGTTAGAATATGTTTATTGGCTTAAAATATTATTAGTTACTGACCTAGGTTATGATTAAAAATAATTTTTATGTAAAATTAAATAAATTATGATAATATGATAATAAAATGTTAGCGATATGGTTAGTTAGTTAGTTGTACCATGTTGATTAGCTTAGAATATTATTAGTTAGTGAGTACAGTTTTTAACTTCAACCTTATTTGTATGAAATGTGTAGCAGATTATTATGGCCGAGTCATCATCATCTGAGTCACCTCATTCTGTGTCTGACCATCAGCCTGAGCCTACCGATCCCACTACGCATGTTGTTCCTGGACCATATAGATGTGATATACTTAGGAGGCGCAGGCAGTGCATGCATATTTCACAAGCTGTTTGGAACGACGAAACACAAAGAGAGCTGAAGATTTGTCGCGGAGGTAGACCTAGTGGTGAACCCCGACCCAACTAAATTCCAAACATAGCCGCGCAGTATTTGACTCAGGTGGGTTTCATACATGTCGCTCGCATGCGATATATGCAGGTATGTATTTATGAATATTGTTATGTTTAGCATGTTTAAAATTATTGTTATTTGAACATATAAATTGATATGTGACTTATATTTTTCAGATTGATGTTGGCCTTATTAGTGCTATGGTCGAGCGGTGGCGGCCAGAGACACATACATTCCATATGCCGCAGGGTGAGATGACCATCACATTGGAAGATGTCGCAGGGATACTAGGCTTGCCTACTGATGGGCAAGTCGTTACCGGACAGACCTACACCGATTGGGCCAAATTGTGCAATCAGGTTTTTGGTAACGGACTCGATGCCCCCACCGAGCTAACCTCTGGCAATGTGAAGCTATCATATTTTGATAGGGTGTATCCTACATGGGATGCAGTTGCTGGTCATCCTCAGAATGTGACATACTTCACGAAGGCTCACATTGCTCGCATGTTAGGATCTTGGATCCTTTGCGGTAGATCGGGAGGGAGCGTAGTAGGATGTCGTTACATTGGCCTACTTGTGAGTGATTTTGATGCAATTGGTTCATATAGCTGGGGGTCTGCGGTTTTGGCAAACTTGTTTAGACAGTTGTACGATTGTACAGACCCAGATAGAAAAGACATTGATGGTTGCACAATTTTGCTGCAGATTTGGGCATGGCATAGATTTCCAATCATTGCTCCCTCTTTGCCATCTGAGTACGAGGTGGACCGCCACTTCGAACACAGGTATGTTTATTTTGTTGAAGTTAAATCACCATGTATTTTTGTGTACTTGAATTAACAATTGAATGTTTAAACTACAAACTAGATTTAATGTTGTTGGTCGGTTTAGAATGAATTCACTTACCTGGTATCGAGACAGACTAGACACCTTAAGTAGAGATGAAGTATGTTTGTTTAATCAAATATATTCATTTTAAATGGATGTGAACATGAAATTTACTCCTGTAAATGTTTTCATTGTGTAGGTGGTTTGGCAACCGTATCGTGATTACGATTTTATGGATGCATCTGCTGACACAATGCATTTGTGGATGGCTAGGACACCAATTATTTTTTTTCACATTGCTGAGTATGCACAGCCTGATAAATGCATGAGGCAATTTGGACGGGATCAACCAATACCTCATAGGCCTGGGAAATTGAAAGGTGTTCATGATTATACCCTCCGAGGCAAACCCCATGAAAATTGGGCTCGTAGACTAAGGAAATTTATAGAGAGATGGAATAGGCGAGCTCAACATGTTGAAGTGCCTCCTGAAATACATGGTCTTATGTCACCCAACCATGAGTACATAGTTTGGTATAGCCTGTGCGGCAAGCAATACGTGACGAAGTGGGTGCTAAACAAGGACGTTGTGTAAGTCATTTACTGCAAATCATTTATTTACTATTAACTTGTATTTTAGTTTATGTATACATGTTGTCACTTATAGATTGACGGTTTGGAGAATTTGCATTTTGTCACAACGGCTGAGGAATTTCCAAACCACGGGTTGGATTACGTACACGATGAAGTAGCTCGCCTGATATCTGTTTGGAGAGAGTCTACTCAACTGGAGGAGCCAGGTCCAGAGGGACCCCTGACCTAGCTTCCAGAGGAGCCACAGTTGTCGCTCCACGTTGGTCATTATGCCAAAGAGGGTCGAGGATTAGGACGTCGTCGTCAGCCTATTCCCCCAATTTCTGAGCCTATTCATGCACCAAAGCCACCTTTGACTGGATGGTTGAGGCCACCATTTATAGGTAATGAATACGGTGTTTGGTAGACATATCACCAGCCTTCCCAGCCTGAGCCACAAATGAACACTCAGACACAATGGCGACCTTGGGAGACCCAGACCCAGGCGTACACACAGGCATATTATCAGCCAGAGTGGCCACCTACAGACACGCAGGCGTAGTCATCGTTTCATCATAGTCCAGTTCACATGGCATCCTGGGATCCGGGGAGAAGCAGTAGTCAGGGAGCTATGTCTTGGGATGATGCAGCTGTTGCAGAATTGTATAGCCAGATAGATTTTTCACCACCTCGGCATGCAGGCAATGATCCACAGAGTTCAGTTGACGCCTTTCCACCTCCGGCTCCTGAGGCATCTCCTGCTCCACAGTATCAGCGTGGACGTGGTAGACGCAGATTGCCTGATCGTCAGGCCCGTCATAACCAGTGGCCTCCGCCTTCTTAGTAAATTTCGGATTATCCGAATGAATCTAGCATATTGTTATTATTATCATGACATTCAATAACATACCTAGTACCAGTGAAACAATAACATCATCATCATGTTATTTGTGGTCCTGACAAATGTGATCATTTAGGCAGTTGTGATCCTCGCCCCATTTGGTAACCATCCATCTATCACCATATGCTGATTTCATTACCCTAACCCTCCACGGACAATTCTGGTCTTGCGCACGACATTTCATGCTTAACTTTGTCGGCGTACTTTCAACCACAACAGCTTCCTGATGCTCCTTCATGAGGTTCTGCTTTATTGTCATATGCGCCTCTTCTTTTGATGCAAATTCCTGTTTAACAAACAACTTATTCCCTAATATCCATGGACCTTCAACTGAACCAGAACCCGTGCCAGAATCTTATTCACTCGGATAATCCCAATTAATGTATGTGTAATGTGGAATTCCATCCCAAAAAGTAGTATTACCCTCACCTAAAAATGCAATTTTCCAATTTGATTACAATAAAATACATAACAAACAAACACATATATATGTAAATAAATATTGTTCGGTAGCACACCTTGCGATTGTTGTCGTAATTGACACTCCCCCGCATCCTCCTGTGGTTAGATTTGAGAGTCGCCCACAAAAGAGTGATGCACTTGTATTTGACTTGCGCTTGGACCATCATCGTCCAAATCACTAGCATTCTCGGCAAGAAGACGATCTTCCATTGCGATATTTTCATCATCGTCATTGTCAATATCGTCGTCCATAACCCAAGTATGGTCATTTTCATCTTTCATAGACAAATTAAAAACTGAAGCAGCAAATACTGATGCATTATGGGAATAATTTAAATGAACTGACCTCATTGGTAAACCAACATCCTCTGCTTCAGCAATATCCACAAACAAATCTAAGAAATCTTTCCTTGACTGCTTGAACAATTCTCCAATTACCATTTCGACGTCTTCGTCGTCCACTACTTGCATGCTAATATATTTATCATCACACCATATTCTTGCAGTCACCATAGTGATAGATTGATTACCTTTGAGAACTAATTTTTGACATATTTTCTGATGCAATTCGTCAATAGTTGAGTTGCGCTTCATACGTGTTGGCATTTTCTCACCTTCAAAAACAACACCACATCGGCCCTCAATTTTCCTCCCATTATAATATAGAACAACACGAACAGATTCAGAATTTGAACACATTTTTATATATATAACCAAAAACCACAAACAAAGGTAAAAATAACCAAATTTTCAGATGTCTAACACTAACAAAATGATGAAGAACAATTGTGAACATTATGAAGAGGATATTGGGTTTAAATAGGGAAAAGCTGAATGGAATGGACAGAGTCGCGCCTGGGAGAGGCGCAACTGGTGCACAGTCACGCCTGAGGGAGGCGCAACTGAGCTTGAGTGGCGCCTGGTGTGGGCATGCCCTGTCGCGCCTGGTGGGGGCGTATCTGGTTGCTATAGATTTCTGAATACTTTTGAAACTGCAATAAATTTCTAATTTTTATTTAAATTGCAATATTTTTAATTTTTTGCCCACCATACAGATCTTAAACATGAGACCTTCGTGTTATTAATGTGACGTTCCAACCAACTGAACTAATACGTCAATTATGTTAAAAAATAATTAATGTTGCTACATATAACTCTAAATTTTTTAATGTATATTTAATACACATATAAGTTTACATAATAAAATTTGTAACAATTAATTTTGATCTAATAATTAAAGTATTTTTTTGCATATAAAAATCGTAGATTTAAATAAAAAACATAAGTTTAATAAAAAATATATATGTATTTACAAGTTAAATAAAAAATTATATTTGTATTTACAAGTCTAATGTTTTTTATTAAACTCTTGAATTTTTATTTAAAACTATGATTTTATGATTTTTATATGTAAAAAAATACTTTAATTATTAGATCAAAATTAATTGTTACAAATTTTATTATGTAAACTTATATGTATATTAAATATACATAAAAAATTTAGTTTTATATGTAGCAACATTAATTATTTCTTAACATAATTGGTCTATTAGCTTAGTTGGTTGGAGTGTTGCGTTAATAACACAAAAGTTGCAGGGTTGAGACTTGCATGTGCCATTATTTTAAATTATTTTGTAAAATATTTTAACTTACAGAATCGGTATGCTTTATATGGATTGGTCAATCCATGTAACAACCCATAAGCTTATAAAGAAAGGTATTTTCAGAAACGCACTATTTATGCCCGTAAGCTTATAACAAAGGGCATTTTCTGAAACCCACTTTTTATGCTAGTTGTATCAGAATTTTGTCTGGTGTATAAAGCATATCCCAAGATCAAAAATGCATTTGACTCGGTTTGGTTCGAATTGACCGAGCAGGTTTGATCGAACATGGTGACCTGATTAAGTTTTTTTTTTTTCCAGATCTTATACTATGTTAAATTGTTAATAATTAATTATTGAATAACATATAATATGTTCCTATGATATATATTTTTATCTTGATAATAATATATAATAACTAATTATCATCTTATTGATCATGATATGATTTAATATTTATGTGTTTTATTCATCTTCAACATACTTGTTTATGGTCATTCGATAATTTTTGCATTTAGTCCTTAAAAAGAAGAGTTTCTTTAGTAATTTAATGATAATATCCAACAAAATAGTAATAATTTGTAGTAATAAATGACTATATAATATTTTATAGTTTGATCATAACATTAAATTTAATTTTGGAGTATGAAAATATGAATTGATTATTATGTTAGGTATACTATATATATTTTTAAATTTTTTAATACATATAATAGGTCAACTGAGTCAATAAGTGATTCACTGATTGAACCTCTTACCCATTAATCTAATGTCTCGATCGAGTCAATGATCGAACAAATTTTCATAACAATAAATATGAATATATAATACTATATAATTATTAAAATTTGTCTGTTTATTTTATTTATTATTGGCATAATTTTAATATGTAGTAATTTTTAAATGCGTTTATTATCAAAATTAAAAATTTATTTAATTTTTTTTAAAATAGTGTATTTTTTATTAAATAGATACAATTATTAATTATTTTAAAATGATTTTTCATTATTTTAAATATATTAAATTTAATCATGTGATATTATCGAAGATTTAAATTGATTAGCTTCATTTTATCATAATTTGATCACTCCCATTTAGTATAATTAAAATTATATATTATTATTGTTGTTGTTTGAAGAAGTCAGAGCATTAAAACAATATCAATGAAGAGGTTAGAACAAATACTATTTTTGGAGTAACTATATTATCTCTTATTTAAGTAGTTTTTTCTATTTTTATTTAATAAAAATAATAAATAAAAAAATTCAATCATAATTATCTCTTATAAAAAATATCTATATAAAAGATTAAGTTTTAAAAATTAATAATCATCATTAATTTTATATCACATTGAATTATATAACAAAGAATACCATAAAGTTCTAATCTGATAACTAAAAATGTTGAGATGAATGTTGTGTAATTAAATTAGATCAACGACTATTATGAAATTAAAAGTTTAATCTAACGACTCTCAAAATTTCAAGTATATATAATAACTTATTATTTAATTTAATCCTTAGTTATTAATATAAAAGAAAATTGTATCATAAAGAAAACATTACTACTTAATATTTAAATTGTCAAAATTAATATTTAATTACTAAATTTATATATATATATATATATATATATAATATTAATGTCAACAACTTGATTCTTCATTAAATACAATTAGAAGCATTAAATTCAATTGAATCCAATGGCTGGTATAAAGTTGAATGATCGATCTAACATTAGAAAAACTCCAAGTGAAGTTGACTTATATGTATAGAAGATGGAAAATGATTAGTTGAGGCACCATACACTTTTTAAAATTATAAGGATGTAAATTATTTAAAAAAAAATCACTTTATTTCTTATCTATTTTTCTCAAACCAAATAATTCAATATTCAATTTTATTTCAACTCTATTTTTCATTTTTTAGATTATCTCTCTTCTATTTTCATCTAAATATTTATCTTCTTGCAACCAAACACATGCTAAGATGATGTTTGTCATAGCTAACTATTTCATAGGTCCAGAGGCCATTATGATTGTGGATTAGGGCAATTGCTTTGTGCGCCTCTCCTTTTGTTTCTTGCACCCCCGAGAGGGCAATAATGTCCTCCTTCTTACTCTAATATGCATCACATTGTGGTGGTGACAACCCTTTTCCCCATTACACTAGAACCTGTACACCAAAATCGCACCCCTTTTAACCCCATTGCAGCAATGACAACCCCCTTGAAACACAAGGGAGCGATATTAGCCTGTCTTTATTATGGAACATGCATTCTAGAATAGTCATTCCATAATATAAAAAAAGTTATCTTCCGAAATACCTATACACTTCTAGAACAACTAGTTCAGAATATGAAAAATCATATTCTGGAATAGTTATTCTAAAAGTATACAAGTATTATGGAATAACTATTCCAAAATATAAAAAGCTATTTTAGAATGACTATCTTGGAATACGTGTACACTTCCAAATTAGTTATTCCAAAATAGGCAAACCTTGTTCCTTATGCTTTTCCCTTTACCCTAACCTAACTCACTCTTGCACTGCACCTCATCATCCCAACCTCTCCAACCATCATGTCCACAAGACCTCACCACAATCTAGTGGCACAAAGGGAATGAGTGGCGTGCTACAGCGCAGTGATGGAGAGGCACTATGTGTGACGATGTTGGGGGTGACGATATGGGGTTACGCGCGAAGATCTGGTGGTGCAAGGGTGGTCAAGCGCACAGGGACCTCTAGGGTGGGGCACACAATTGTGGAGGGTGTGGTGGTGGTGTTACGCATGGATTTAGATGAAGGTGGGGGCGACGCGATCTTTTTGGTAATGGCGATTAGGTTTCCTTGGGAGAGAGGAGTTCCTAGTGAGGGTATTTAGGTCTATTTAGGATTTTTGGGGGTGATAATTCCTTGGCAAGTGTACCAATTATCAAAGTGATATTAAAATGGTAAGACCGAGTCTCGAATCCACAAGGATTTTGATTGTGCTCAGAGTTTGTATATATCTAATCAGTGACTAAACTAAATATTTTTCAACTGATAATGTAGAAATATAAGCTTCAACCATAATAAAGGAACAAAATCATAGCAAGATGCAAGAGACAAGAGAATAAACACTTGGAGGTGGAAGTTGATGTTTGGTGTATATTTTGGTAGATGTGTTGGGTTCTTAGCCTACCATAATTACTCTTGATGCAATATAATGATTTTTTACCATTTAAAATTATTTCAATTGTTACATTTATCAACTAAACTACTCTAACCATGATTTCTCACACGAAAAAGTCTAAACCACTTAATTTCACTCTTAATACTTTAAGAGCTAAACAAAGGAATTTGCTTTAAGACTAACGATGCATGAATAAGGCTCAATAATACCACTCTATTCCTAGACATGAGCTACCTAGAAGCTTCTTCAAGATCTTAGGGTAAAAGCATTTGCCAATAGTCAAAACCCTATAACATAGATGAATATGGGTGATCAAACCATAAACAAAACAATAAACACAAAAAGGAAACAATAACACTAAATAACATTAAACGGATAGAAATATTACATCACAAAGTCTTTGGTACCCAAGCCCCCAACAATGGGTAAGTTAGCCTCACATAGTCATGAGAAGCTCAAAATAAGAAAATGAAACAAAGAAATGGAAGAAAATGGAAGAAAAGAGCCCCTAAGTGGATATTTTTGCTTCAAAGCATGCCTTAGATGCACTCCCTCCAAAATGCATAATGCCTATTTTTATATGCTTCAAAACGTTGCACTGTTATGTTTTTCGAAAAATCATTTTGTGCTAAGCCTACATGTGTGCTTAAGTGACCACACGTTAAGCCTTCAAATGTATGCTTAACGCATATACACAACATAGATGGCTTCCAACTTGGCTTCTTGTGTTGAGCATGCACTGGCGCGCTGAGTGCGCTACTCCAATTCTTCATACATCTTCCATTCTTCTGCTGATGTATCCAAAAACTTTACATAATACTATAAATTTACTAACTTTAAGATTCTTAATATAAAAACTCAAAAGAATCTAAATTCCTATATTTTTAAGTCAAAAGAAGCATCATAAGAGAAGAAATTAGATAATTGCTATGTAATTTAAGTGCACAAACTAAGTATGCATAGCAATTATCAAGGGGTTGCAAGAAGAAAAAAAGGGACCATGAAGTAATTCCAAATATTAGGATACTTGCATTGCAAGAGATCTAATCAAGTTCAAAGAGTTGGTAAGCTCACTACATTTGCTTTCTGTGAGGCGAGGAGGAAATTTTTGTGAAAGAAAGGTAGAGATACTTGAAAAAATACTCTAACACTCGTATCATTAATGAATTTGTAGAGTAACATTTTATAGATACCTGTGAGAATACTTTGACACCCATATTATTGTTAAACTGATAAAGTAATTGATGTGTCTGAGAAGGATTGTGATAATGTGTTATAGTGGATTGTTGACTAAGATGAAACTTTGGCAAACATTGACTGAATTGAACTCATGGATAAATTCATATTTGAGGTCTTCTATTGTTAATGAACACTTAAGTAAGATTGAGACACTGTGACAAATAGGTAAATACCTATAAAAAGGTACTTTGATGTCAACTCGATAAAAATAGAGTGAAAGATTAAAGGCCCTTTGGGATGGTGTGAGTTTTTAGTTTTTAGTCTTCAAATGCAATTTTCAAAACAAAATATGTTTGGCAAAAGTGGAGTTGAAATGATTTTTAAATAACTTTCGAAACACTCATTATTAAAATCATGAAAAAATGTTTTGTGAATTTTGTTTTTAGTTTAAAAAAAATACATATTTCTCATATTTGACAATGACAATTTTTTTTGTCACCATCGCTACCACCACCACTCCCAATACCACATTCATCATTCCCACCACCACCAATACCACATTCATCATCGCCACCACCAATGCCACCACCACCATCGTTGTGACTGCCATAATTGGCTACCACTGCCACCAACACCACTACAGCCGTCACCAACGTCCTTACAACCACCACTAGCATCATTGCCACCAACATCACCAATATGACTGGCATTGTTACCACTACCACCACCGTCATTGTCACCACTACCAATAATACCATCTCTATCATCGTCACCGCTAGTACAATCACCACCATCATTGTCACCACCATCGCCACCAACATCACCTACATTGCTACCATTGTTGCCACCATCGCTACTACAACCACTAATACCACCTCTATCATTGTCACCACTACCATTGCCACCACTTGCTACCATCACCAACACCGCTACCACCACCATGTCGTCATTGTCACCACCACCACTATCATCTCTGCCACTCAACTACCACTGATATGTCTATTGTCGTCGCTGCTACTGACATTACCACTATCATCATTATTATCACTGCCACACAAAAACATTCTTTAACTAATTTGAATATGATATAAAACTTTCAAATGAATTTATTTGAAGCTAATCATATTTTGAAAACTAGTTTATTTTTTTAAACTAAAATAAAAAATTGATTATTATTCTTAAAATTTTCAAAACCCAAAACTAAAAATCACCCCAACAAATCCTAAGATACCTATTTTGAAAAGTTATAAATTTAATATGATTGTATATTTTCCCTTTATTACAACCATACACGTGTATAAAAGGATACAAAAAATACGAAATACATGTAAAAATAATGAGTTCATGAATAAAAATTATTCATGATTTTTTATTTAACAATTCAAGTTATTTTGTAAAAGTTTATTTTTAACATAGTAATGAAGTACCTATAAAATTATGATAAAGTAAAAAAGAATTTGGTATTTATCATTTACTTTTTTAAAAATTAAAATCAAATTTTATTATTAGAACAAACATATGTATATATGTTGCCTATGCAATATAACTTAAAAAATCATAAAATGTCCAATTCTCAATAGTATTATCTATTTATTTTATAATTAATTATACAAAGTCAGTTAAGGCATGCTGCCACTGAAAGTATAAAAGTAGAACTCTCTAACCTTAGTCAGCAATCTTAATCAATTTATCATTTTATCACCAGTTGAAAGTATAACGTATAATTCACTAATAGGTCAATGGCAATAAATTATGCATAAGCAATTTCTTAGTTGCCAATTGCCAATGCTATCACAAGGCAAAAATCTAAAAGAATACAACTTTCATATCATAATCTAAAAGAAGTGATACCATGAGCTTATTGATCTTATACACTTCGTGATATGACAAAAATGTAGCATCTAAACAACATAGTGGTCTCCAAAAATGTGATAAATAGATAGTGAGCTCCTACAACCTACTTCCCAAACTAGTGAAATAATTATTTCTTATATGGATCTAAATTTAATTGTGATTTAATTCGATCTAATTATACTCAATTGAATTTTTTAATTATTTGAATCAAAACTTATTTAACTCAATTAAGATTCCATTATAAATGGATTGGATAATGAATTCTATTTTTTTAACCCAATCTAATTTGATGCAACTCATATCATATACTTAAATTTATTAGATATAAATTAATTGTCAAATATAAAGCACATTAACTTTAACCTCACATGATTTATTAAATTATTAAATTAAATCACCTATTATTTTTTAAGTTGTTGTTTTTATTTCAATTTTAATTTTATTTATGTTTTTTCATGCTAATACAATATTTTATTTTTATCTAAAATAAAAAATATGATATTAGCATTAAAATCATTAATTTTATTAGTCACATATTGTCACAATTTAGTTATTAGATACTTACAAAACTTTAGAAAAAAACAAATTATTATTCTAAAAAGTTATTATTAACAATATATATTTCAAATATTCAGTCCGGCCAACTCAATCTAATTTGTTTATGATCCAGTTTGATCCGTAAGAAAAATAGCACAAATCCAATCAACCCTTAAAATTTTGATCAGTTTGAATAATGTGTTTAATAAATCCAATTTATAAATACTCCTAATTTATTGAACTATTCTGTATAATAAAAACTTGAACTTTGAAGCAATAAAATTCAACCATACTCATATATTGGTCATGAACATCCTTGAAATGTTCATAAATTGTCTAAAAGAGATAGCATTTCTTAAAGAGAGCTTGATTGAATGAGAAGGAGAAATGAGTTAATTCGCCCGGTTGAAGAATTTCCTGGCAACAAAGAAAAGCAAAATTATAGGCAGCAAGGAGTAATTGAGTTCCGGAAACTTGAAAAAGTGAGTTTTTGGAATGGAAAAAAAAAGAAAGACAAATAATTAAATTCTATACTTATCTTTGGGATACTTTTATCTAAATTTTAAAATACATATTTTTTTATACTTATTTCTTTAATTTTCTTAAAACATTAATAATAACAAAATACAAAAGTTACTCATAAAGTAAAAATATTAAGATATAAGGATTTTATAAACAAAATTAAAAATGAGAGAGACTGATAAAACAAAAAACTATAAAAAATGTCAACGAGTAATTTAAAAACATTAACTAAAAAATTAAAATTGAATATTGTTTTTCTTAAAACATAACATTTAGGATAATAAAAAACATAAAATTTAATGTTTTAAAGTATTAATTATATTTTTTTAACAAAAATATATTTATTAATTCATTACACTGATGATTATTTTGTGGCCCTCACCCCCAAATCTCAATGTTTGGATGTACCCCTAACTTGTGTTGCCTATTGGCACACTTCAACGCCACATAATCATCCTCTGACCCACGCCTACTTATTCTCACCCTACACGTGGCACTCTCACAACCCATCAAACCACACTTCCCTACGCCTCCTCGCACGGAATCTCTCCCCCACACACAACCATCACCACAAATCAACTAGACAATAAATTCATCCGAAACCGCAACAAATTTTTAATTTTCAAAAAAATCCAACACGGCAATCTGAACCGTGGAAATCTCCAACCCATCCTTGATCCAACGGCCACCATGTCCTGTCGGATCACCTTGTCTGTTTCCCACTCCCTCTTCCTTCTCCTGCTACCAATTGGCACTCATAGTCATCAGAACCCAGAAAATATTATCTACACCCATATAAATTAATGCACGAAAACACAAAAAAGATATTCAAAGTTTCGATTTTCACGTCGCGGGTATTTCTATTTCTCTCTCCACCATGTCGGCGTTGGAGTATCTCTACCTCTCTCCGTTAACGTACACAAAAATCTACCTCAATTCCCACACCTGGCGCAAACCCTCGCCGCTGCGGCAAAACGCGTGTCGTTTCGTTCCCAATTCGGCGGTCGTTAGGGTTCCGGGGCTATGGAGGGATTTTTCCGGGAGGGTGGATTTGTGGAGGCTGAGGAGGGTCAACGGCGGCGCCGCCAGGGCGAGCGGCGGCCAGGAGGGGGATTCCGGCGAGAAGAGCGACGAGGGACAGGGGGTCACCGATAAGGGTTCGACCGGGTCCGGTTCGAACCGGAGGAGGGAGAAGCAAGATAAAGGGTGGTGGTGGTTCGGTTCGAAGAGTGGGAAGTGGCGGTGGCAACCCATTGTTCAAGCTCAAGAGGTTGGAGTGTTGCTTTTGCAATTAGGGATTGTTGTGTTTGTGATGAGGTTGCTGAGGCCTGGGATTCCATTACCTGGCTCCGAACCCAGGGCTGCGACGTCGTTTGTGAGTGTGCCTTATAGCGACTTCTTGAGTAAGATTAATGGGGATCAGGTGCAGAAGGTGGAGGTTGATGGGGTTCACATCATGTTCAAGTTGAAGTCTGACGTGGAGGCTTCTGAAGTTGCTGCTTCTGCTGCTACTCCTTTGGAGTCAGAGTCGTTGGTTAAGAGTGTTGCTCCTACCAAGAAGATTGTTTACACTACCACTAGGCCTAGTGATATAAGGACTCCCTATGAGAAGATGATGGAAAATGAGGTGGAGTTCGGGTCCCCGGATAAGAGGTCTGGTGGATTCTTCAACTCTGCTTTGGTAAGTATTTGGAAAAATGTGGTTTCCACTTTCCACACTTTGAATGCTGCTAGATTCATTTTATAGTATTTTTTCAAGAGTTTAATGGTCACTGACAGTGTAAAACCAATAAGAAATTATGGTCGGTATAACTTTTAAGGTAATTATTATAAAAATCAACTAATTTACCATACATGGTGGTGTGTGATTGAATGACCGTGTAAAACTGTTTTACATTCTCCATGCATAACATATTTTCTCTCTTTTTAATGTCAATACAATTTGGTAAACTAGAATAGTTAGATATAAGTTTTAGCATTTTGTTGTGTTTATTAACAATTACTCATGCAGTTATGCCCGACTTTAAAGCCTCTAAGCAAGGGACCTCTGTCATTGGGTTATGCAATTTTTTCTATACTTGATTTTAAAGCATAAGTTCTTTCTTTGTGATTTAAGGTTTTTATGATGTGCTAATTTTGGATTTGTTTTGTTCATTGTATTATAATTATGTTGTGTGTTACGATTTTTGAAGTTGTTTTATCCCTGTGTATGCATTGTGTGTGATTGAATTTGCTTAAGATTCTGATGTGGTTGATGTTGGGAGGAGGCTGGTGGTTTGAAGTTTAATACATAAATTCGGCTGTTTTCATTTGTGCAAACTTCCTGGGACCTGAAAGAGGAATAAGGGTTATGATTCTTTCTCCAATTGCAATCATTCGATCAAAACTGTAATCTGTGTGAATGTGAATGCTCAATGGCTATAGGCTATAGCACACAATCTAGACTAAGGCTATGTCCTTAAGTTTTCCCTACTTCTGGAAGGGCCATTAGAAACTTCGGGATTGTGTTTGGTTTGAGAAAATGTTACCCTTCTTTAATTTAAATTACAAAGTGCCATCTTGCTATTGCTTTGTTTTTTGTTTTCAAAAGTTTATATAGGAAACATTGCAAACTTTTGAAAATAGAAAGCAAAGAAAACTAGGTGTTATAATTAAAAATGAAAATAGAAATTGTTTTCTCAAACCAAATGACCCCATAGGTGTACATTACTCCATTCTTTCAAGTCTTCTGTATTTAAGAAGTATATTGAGAAGCCTTGTATGTTCATTGTAGAAGTACAAGGATGAACTTCCTAATTAACGGTTAAACACACACAGAGCAGTTCTTTGAGGGACTGCACCTCCCAAACCAAAGGCCCTAATTCTTTCACAATTGACAAGATGATCTCTTTCTTCCCTCCCCTCTTATTTATAGGCAACATGCCTCATTGCTACAACCAACTAACCTAAGTAACTAACACGACTAACTAACAAACTAATGGATATCTATCAAATTCTGAGCAACTTATCTTTGATTAGTATAGTTGATAAAATTATCAAGCTCAAGAAATTATAATTTACATGGTGTATTTATAATTAGAAACTATACATTCTGTACCATGAGAATTTGAAATGATAACTTCTAAGAACTGATTACTTCTGGCAATTAATAGAAGATAATATTTATATTAACTTCATGAGGTAAATCTTCTTACAGTATAACAAAAAACTTTCACATTTATGAAATATGGCATGGCATGTTTTAGATTTTAATGTATCAGTAGTTTAAGGCATTCAACTTCCCATTTCGTTCATTATAGATTTCTTTGTCTGTCATGGTTGACACTATATATATATCATGTAACATTTTGACTTCATTCTCATATTTGCAGATAGCCTTGTTTTATTGTGCTCTGCTTGCAGGGCTTCTCCATCGATTCCCTGTTAGTTTTTCTCAGGTGAGTTTGATTTCCTTTGCCCTCTCAATTTCAATTTTCTTAGGCCTTCTTATCCAACTGCTTATGTTGTCTACACATTTTAAAACAGTGTTTTTTGAGAAATTGAATGCTATGTGCAGCATACGGCTGGTCAGATTAGGAATCGTAAATCAGGAACTTCTGCTGGCACAAAGTCATCTGAA
>CM023954.1:33683162-33705692 GCA_013407115.1 Glycine latifolia
ATGTTACACCAAAATTTGTAAGGAAGCCGATTAGTATTGAAGTCCGTCTACAGATTCTCCACAGCAAAGATAGCAGGGCCATTCAACAACTGTCTTGGGCTACGTTTAGATTTGCAGTCAGAGTAAAAAATATTTTTGGAATGGAAGCTACAATGTTAGGACAATAAAACTTAAGAATTGATCCCGTATTCTTGTTGTTTGTATTCATATAACAGGGATCTTGTGACATTCTGAGAGGACAAAAATATCTAGTGTTGCTTGAATGCATCGTTTTGGTACATTTTTACTAGAGAAAGAGCCAACCTGCATTGTGCTCCTGGTGGACCACCATTGTCCCATGTGGCTGAATTTCTTTGGAAAGATGCGATGTTACATTCATGTCATTGTATTGTATATTACTATCTCAACAATACCGTGGTATTGTTCAGAAGCTCTCTAGAGCTGCCTAGTCCATGTAGCCTTAAGAAAATGATTTAAGACTAGGAGTGGCAAAATAGGTGTCAGGTCAACCTGCCTAATTTGCCAAAATAGTGGGTCAGGTTAAGTGATTCAATCCATCAATCTGTCTTGACTAACTTGCCAACTTGTTCTTTGAGTCTTATTGATTTTATTATGAGAATATGAAAATCAAAAGAAAAATATTGCATTACCAAAAATATGCATCTTTCTAGATATGAATAAATAGTTAATTTTATTCTTAAACTATAACCTTCTTGAACGGTTAAATACAAAAAAATTGCTTATATTATCTTTAGAAGTATTAGAAATGATGCTTAATAGTCTTTTAAAAATTAAAAAGTTTTTAAATTGGTCTTTAAACTTTAGTAAACCACATTTCAATACTGTAAATATTATTTAAATAGTTGTATTATTTTAGAAACTGTTTAAGAGATAGGATAATATTTTGATGGCGAAATTGATGATTTATTCTCCTAGGTATTTTATACACATTAAAATTTTGGTTCGTAAATTTTTTATATAAAACTTTTGTTTTGTTTGTTGGCTTGTACAAAGTCTCAAAAATGGGTGAATTTATCTTAGGAGTTAAGACTTATGAAAAGGTAGTGTTTAGCATAGTTTTTTTCTCTCTTTTTTTTATTCCTTATAAATAAAAACAAGGGCAAATATTATATAAAAGCTCTTAAAAATATAAAGAACTTATGTTTAAGAAGAAATCTAAAAAAAAGAGTTTTAAAAAAAGCTTATTGGAGGAGCCTATCCTAAGTATCATGACTCCCTACCTAAGTATCATGACTCATGAGCTTTCACAGAGCTTTTTTTTTTCATGCTATTTTCATTTTTTTAGTTGCATTACCATTTTTTTTTTATTTTTCACTAATTTCAAAAAATACTCAACTTTTTTTTCTGTACATAGCACCGATATATTCTTTTATGCCTAGAAAATGAGACTGACAAAGGAAAATAGCTAAATCCTTAAATGAAAAACTCTTAGAGAATCGGCCAAGAACAGAGTGGCAAGCTGATAAGGGCAGTCGTTCCAAACATAAAAGGAATCTCATGAGCATATCCATATCTCACTAATTAATCTGCACTTGAATTTCCTTCACGGAGGACATGCGTAAAAGAGATGCTTCATTGTTGCAGAACAAGGTTTCAAATGAGTCTGACAAGAGGATGATGTGGATGTCATGTACAGGTGCCTTTGTTGATGAATTGTAAGGTCATTGCAAAATGTGATTCGCATATCACATAATGATAACCTTCCTCCCAAGCTCTGCACAACCCATGATATATCATAAACAATTATGACCTAAGACCAGTGGTAGTGCCACTACTTCCTAAAAAGGTTGTGAGAATCTTTTTCACAATGATATCTGATAATGTCATCATATCCTGACACTTTTGGATTTCCAAGAGATGAGTCAGAAGTATTTAACTTGACAAAATGAAAAGTTGGAGGTGTCCATTTGAATATCTTGACGGTTTACCACAAGATGGCTTGTCAAGATAGTTAACTATGCGTGCACATAATATGTGAATTTGGCTAATGATGTTCCAAGTTGTCCACCTTTTTTCTTGAAAAGTGAGAGTTCTTGCTCTTCTAGAGTGTCCAGCATGTGACAGCAAAAAGAATCCCCCGTGAGTTACTAAGGTTGTTAACAAGCTAGTTGACCCATGTGTCATTGTAGAGGGTGGATCTGCATCCATGTTAAGCTAATGTCATACTTTGGAATAACAACAATCTCGTAAGAGATAAAGAGTATTTTTGTTCCTTGTGTGCACATGCTACAAAAAGAAACAAAAGACATGTGTCTAAAGACATAAACATGGTTAATAGGGAGACTTCTCTGAAATATAAGAAAAAAAGTTTGATATTTATAAATAGGTTAATATATATAAATAAAATATACTTGCAAGTGACATTCATACTGAGTAAATTATATATGTATGTGGTTTTTTCAATAATAAATTTGCTTTTATTATTTAAAAAATATTAGTAAACAATAATATATAATATTTTAAGCATTTGAATATTTTAACGTTTGGTGATATTTATAAGTGTACTTGATGAAATATGGTGATCTCGTATTAAATTTAAACGCCAGTTTGGGACACTATAATTATAGATTTTTAAAAAATATATTTGAAATGAAATTTATACACAATTTTCATAGAAAAAATACTAAAAATTATAAATTTTGTGACATCACACATGTAACGACCCGCCTTGTCGTTACTGTATCATACTCTTAATCATTTTTAATTATAATTTATAATTGAAAATCTTTAAGTTAATTATAAAAATAGTAGTAAATTTTTCGCGTGAACATAGTCAATATCAGGAATTTTAAATAGGAAATTTTAGTGATGAAATACCTCGTAATATATTTATATAAGAACATAATTTGGTGGTGTTTACAAATAACCATGTGTGAAGGGTACAAAATTTTCAAGAGAAACAAAATATTAAATGTTGGGGTGTAACTAGCAAAATAATGGGGTATAGCCATTAGAACAAATGGTGTAACTAGCAAAACACAACCCTTGTCCGAGATCTAATCTATAAACATCCCGACTACTTGGCAGCTCCAACCAACATAGGTCATCTTCCCGGTCACCTACTACTGTCCATCTGCTCACACGAACAGGATTCGTGATCATCACAGGTACCAAACCACAAGGTACAACAAAACAAAGGTGAGTTCATCATGTAAAATAATCAGTAATAAATAACATCAGTTATGAAAAGATCATTCGGTTATCACATTATCACAACAATATTCAAGCATTCATCATTTAATTAGCTATAGACAACTCATCCAAAAACATTTCACAATCCATTTTATAATGACTAATCATGATGCATGCTTCTAACTTTTCTCTCAGAATGCCATGTGGTACCATCTCCGGAAATAAGCCAAATCCATGGTCCAAATGATAGCCAGTTGACGTCGGGGTCACTCTATTGTGGACAGGACTCGTCCCCCATAGTGGTCAGCCAATAATGGGTGTCATAAGGATATCCCTACAGATGTTGCCCCCTAGTACTTCTCGTACTATTACAGTCAATCATCCTATTTCTGTCATGCAAATAAAATATGTTACATAGGCACCATTAATGTATGACCCGGCCTGGGATCAACTCGTCCTGACTAGGATAATGGCATACACCCTCATGTACATATATGCTGACCCATTCTCGGGCCTACTGATGCACTGACCGTGGTCCTCGTAAGATTAACAACCCGGTCCCAGAATCTCACATCTATATATAGAATATTACCACGACACCATCAATGTATAGCCTGGCCCGGGATCTACTTGTCCTGGCTAGGATCATGCCATACATCCCCGTGGATATTTATATATATCCAAATGCATTTAGATTACTATGGGCACCATCAATGCGTTGCTCGGCCTGGGATCAACTTGTCTTAGCGTGGATAATGCCACACACCCCCCATGGTATCAATGCATTTAATATCTCAAGCCATCACATAGGCTGACCTCAATGTAATCACATTTGTCATTCATAAACATTACAAACAAGTGAATAAGTGTGAAGTATCAGGTGTCTGGGTTGGAATTTGGACACATTGTCCTAAGGTAAGAATCCGAACAAGGTCGGACTTAGCACTATGTAATCGATTACATAAGTGTTGTAATTGATTATAACAGTTAGCGCTTACAAGTCTCAAGGTTGTCCGGGTAAGGGACCCGATAGTTCTCAAAGAAAAGGTACGAGCTCTGTCGAGTAAGGAACCCGGTATATAGACGTCCGCCAACAAGGACTTAGTTATGTCCTGCATACATACATGCATGCTACGTAAACTGCTTAACTCGGCCAACCCTTCCCGACAGCCGACATCACAACAAAGGTTTGACACATATATGAAACTTGGCCAACTTTTCCCGGCAACCGACATCACAACAAAGGTTTGATACATATATGCAACTTGGCCAACCCTTCTCGGCAGCCGACATCACAACAAAGGTTTGACACATATATGCAACTCGACCAACCCTTCCCTACACCCGACATCACAAATACAATAGTGCATATGTAACATGTTCAACCCGACTTACCCAATCCGGTAGTCGTCTTCCTCACAAACACACCACATGCAAACATCATCAATTTATTTTACGCAAAACACCAGAAAACATATACATACTTCATCTCAACCATGATATTTAAAACCATTATCAACACAATAAACTCCCATTACCTGGACAAGAATTCCTTTCTTTCAAACTAGCGTGAGTTTTGAACACAAGTTCTCACAGCAACCAGGAATGAAAGGGATTAAGCTCCGCTCACGAGTTCCTCTTAATGTAGAGGTTTTTCTGCTACAACTACGGTGCTTCTTGAGAGTTAAAGGTGGTATGAAGAGAGGGTTCTGGGTGCAAAGATTTCAGAGAGAGAAAAGAAGAGAAATGCATTTAGAAGTGAGAATGAATCATGCTTCCGCTTCATGTACTGCTATTTATAGACGGAGATACTAAGGCAAGTTGCCAACAAGCGTGAAAAGATAGCTATCACAGTCACCATCGTTATTACTATGCGTGTACGAACAACTATCTTAGCCACAAAATTTGACTTATATCCCTTATACACAAATTCTCATGCAAAACACTTTAACAAATTGCAAGAATTATCTTTCAAGCACAAATACCAATGCACAACCATTTGCAAGATTATATTAAACAATTAAGCAACGTAAAATATCTATCAGCTTGTAAATTTTCAGGGTATTACAACTCTCCCACCCTTTTTGAAATTTCGTCCTCGAAATTACCTGTTGAAAATAGAGCCGGATAGGCGTCTTGCATCTGACTCTCTAGCTCCCATGTTGCATCTCCTCCTGCTGGGCCTCTCTAGATTACCTTAACCAAAGGAATTTCTTTCCCTCTTAGGTGCTTTATCCATCTATCCCTAATTCTTAAAGGTAATGTTTCATACGTTAAGTTTTCTTTTACTTGAATATCATATAGTTCGACCACATGAGAATGATCATGAATGTACTTACGAAGTTGAGACACATAGAATACATAATGGAGATTGGAAAGAGATGGGGTAAGGCAATTTGATACGCGATAGGACCGATTCTTTTTAGAAGTAATTTTATAAATTGAATTCAAAACAAATACTTTCATAAATAAATTAAACTTTCTAAAAAAGTAAATTTCATAAACAATTATTTTTTAAGCCTTAATTTATCTTTTTATAATGACAAAGATCTTTTTATTTAAATAAAAAATCTTATATTATTATTATTATTTGGAAGGCAAAAAAATCTTATTTTATTGTTGTGTCCTTTACAAGCGAAAATTACAGGTCTGTCTCTTTCCCCTTTTTTCTCTTTCCCTAGCACTGATTCTTCAATTTAAGCCCTATCAACGATACCCGCCATGTTTTATTTTCCAATTTCGTTTCTTTTGTCATAATTTCATCTATTCATGTTTCGTTCTGCTTCTGGGTCTATTCAGTTTCCCTCCAATCAGCAAAAGGACGCTTGCACTCGAGCAAAATTGAATGCAATTTCTGAAAGACTCGCATTTGAAGACTCCAACAGTGAAACGTGGACCCCTATCTGTTCTTTTCAAGCCCCATCACAATGTGCTGACTGGGAACTATGATATAAATGTTCTAATTGCGGCTTTGGAAGAGAAGGGAAAGAGTGTAGTGTGCCATGATCATAGATAGGGGGCATTTTCCATTGATGTTGATGCACCTGAGGATGTTTTGATGGGGGTTGTGATCAATGTGGCAGTGAAAAGGTTTGCTGGGATTTGGAGAAGTAGGCACTGGATTGCATTGAGGAAGATTGATGGGGTTTGGTATAACTTGGACAGTGACCTTGCTGCCCCTCAACCCTTTATTGATATAGATAAAGTTAGGGAGTTCTTGGATTCCACATTGGTGCATGGTGGGGAGGTTTTGATTGTCATGAATCACTAGGGAGCCATTGCCTATCATTAGGCAAGGTTTCTTGATTGATTTTCTGAGTTTTAGGGACAAATGTTTTTCTTCCTTGAACTGTTGTAAATGCAAAATTTGCTATGAAAACAATTATTAATATCGGAAAGAGATTCCTGACTGCTGTTACATCAGCATTAGGCAGAGTTACTATGACAAAAATAATTGTAAACATCTAATGTACTCTAATTCATGATGGTTTTTGAATGAAAGGTGTATCTTTACTCACTGTTTCATTAGGGAGCATATCTCCTAGTAGAGTATACTATAGATTCCTCATTTACAGTTGTCAGAAACTAGTGTTTTTTTTATTTGTGTATTCATTTAAAGTTATGTAGGCTGCAATTAAAGTGGGATAAGTGTAGATCCTGGCATCCTGCTATAGGTTTTCTGTGTTGTTTTGATTTTGTGGCTGTGGAAACAGCCTAATGTTGTATATTCCATACAGGCATATACATGTTTATCTTCATAGAACAAAAGTGTTCCAAGACCGTTGTTTAATAACCACCTATGCTGTAGTCGGATATGTACTTCAATTTTTTCCACAAATGCGACTTGTAAAACATTCTCTAGCTATTGTCTACAAGTTCTTATAATCTCACATCCTCTTGGTATTGATTGTTCTTATAAACACTGGTTATAGCCATCTTTAGCTATTAGCCTTCAATTATTTTATAGAGATACTTATGCTTCATGCATATCTCCATGGTGCACGAATTCATTCCCTTAATCTGTCAAGCAAAGCATCTAACCCATCGTTGGCTACCTATTGTTCAATTCTAATAATTAATCAAAGCGGCAAACTTCTCTCATAATTAATCAACTTAAAGCATTTCCAATGGAAGATACTCAATTGAGTTTTTTAAGCAACTTTTTGTGATCTCCACAATGTCATGTCACTCCTAAGGAACTCACCTAATATTTTACTCCAATGCAAGAAATCACAAGAAACTAAAAAAAAAATCCACATATTTATATTTTTTTTTAATAAAACTTAACATTTTTTCAGTTTTTATAAATATAAATTAAAATAAATAAAACGAAATGCGTAACAATATAAAATAAAATTTTACATAATAATAAATAATTAAACACAATAACATTGAAATAAATAAAAACCTAGACCTCGAAAAAAATATTACATAAATTTAGTTATTGTTATTTTTGTTTCCGAAACATTCTCAAATATGTTCAACTAAATCTGTTTGGAGTTGCCGGTATTTTTGTTTGTCTTGAACCTCTGCTCTTATTTGAAAGTATGTTGATCTGATATTAGGGTGAGCACCTAAAGATACTTCGAATGTTGATGTGTTGTTACCTACATTATCGTAATCAATATTACTTTGATATGTGTCACGTTCGTCTTCGACAATCAAGTTATGCAATATGATGCATGCATAGATGATATTCTTCATTTTAGCAATATCCCAAAAATGTGACGAACCACGTATAATTGTGAATCGAGATTGGAGCACTTTGAACGCCCGTTCTACATCTTTTCTTGCCGATTCTTGTCATTGAACAAATAATTTTCGCTTTTCTCCTTGTGGCATTGAGATGGTCTTCACAAATGTAGCAAAGTCTGGATAAATACCATCGGCTAAATAGTATCCCATATTATATTGGGTTCTATTCACTGTGTATTGCATTGCGGGAGCACGTGCCAACAAAACTTCATCAAACACAGTAATGTCATTATTAGAAACCGCTGTGCCAAAAAATGCATGCCAAATCCACAAGTCTTGTGATGCAACGACTTTAAGAATGATTGTTGGGTTGTGATGATCACCTCAACAAAATTGACCTTTCCATGCAACAGGACAATTTTTTCATTCCCAGTGCATACAATCAATAGAGCCTAACATACCTGGAAATCCGCGTGCCGCTCCCAGTTGTAGTAGTCATTCGGTGTCTTCGTTACTTGGTCTCCTCAACTACTCATTCCCAAATATGGTGCAGATGCCTGATACAAATCGCTCCAAGCATTCCACTGCAGTTGTTTCACCAATTCGAACATATTCGTCCATGCTGTCAGCAGGTGAGCTATAAGCCAAAATACGAAGTGCAGCTGTGCACTTTTGTAATGAAGTTTTCGACCCAATGCAACGAACCTCACTTGAAAGTACTCATCATGATTGTTGAGCCCATCTACAATATGAAGAAATACATGCCTTCGCATACAAAATCTTCGTCGGAACTGAATCTCTGTGTACACAGGATTTACTGAGAAGTAGTCATTGAATAATCGATCATGACCTTCTTCACGATTTCGATGTACCACTCTTCTTTGCATATGCCCGGTTGTGTTGCCATGTAGTTGTTGTTGGCTCTGAAGTATCGACCTAATGAGGTCTTCATCGGTGTTGTCTTCCAATTTCTCATTTATCATTTGATCTAAAACTTCATCTAAATTGATGTTTGGATCCATTATATGGTATCTGAAGTGTTTGAAGTGAGAGAGATATATTGCGTAATTTGTATGAGAACATGTGAAAATGATGAAACATTAGACATTTATATAGCTTCATTTCCAATGGCTAGTTTTCAACGACTAGTTTCTAACGGCTAGTTTTATAACGACTAGTTTTTCAACGGCTTGTTTCATAAAATAAAACTTTGAATATAACATATAACAAGGACCTACATTGTTAATAACTGCATACAAAGTAACTGAATAACAACTAATTCAAACATTGGGACTAAACTTTAATTAAACAGTTTCTTCCTAATATGGTCACAATACTTTTCGTGATCTTGGCGTTGTTTATCTAACATGGTGGATGTATCATTCATGAGAATTTCATACTCCATACGTCTTTCTTGTGCCTCCTTTAACTGAATACATTTTAATGTGTTTGCATTCTTCTCATTCATTACACTTTCTATGCCAGATAAATCAATATTGTAAGAAGCTTGTTTTCCTTTGCTCTTTCTTTTTGCTGCTTTTTGTCCCATTAGGCGAGACATTGGCAATGACTCATCATATTCTTCGACTTCAATGGGTGTCTCTGTGTTAGAAGACGATGAGTAATTTCTACTTGTAGAAACCTTCGTTCTTTTTGAAGTATCTGACATAAATTCTGCATCGAATTTTGGTTGATCTTTCAACAACAACCAAGCATGCTCAACCTCAAAGTTTTTACCTGTATCCTGCGAGTAAATCAAATGAGCATTAGTCATACAATCCTTCTCTGAACTTCCACTTCTCCTATGCTTAGCTACTTGTTTGTAGCACCCATTAAACTTTTGAACTGCTGTGTGCACCCTGTTCCATCGAGATTTCAACTGAGTCGAGTTTCTTTCACAAAATAACCTGCTTTCACGCACATCGTCGTTGTTGTACGCATTTTTAATCCTTGCCCAATATTGCTTTAATGTTTGGTCGACATCAAGTTTTGAATCCTTTGACACATTGAGCCACGACCGAACGAGAATTACATCTTCTGCCACTGAGAATGCTGTACATGTTTTTTTTCCACTACCATTGTGGTCGCCCTCATCTAGTTGAATATTATCTACATCGATTTTAGATTCAACTTCATTGATAGGGAGTGAAATATTGGATAAAGAAGGCTTATAACACGTGTTTGGATTGGTGGGAGGTGATGGTTGACTACAAAATTGTAGAGTTTGAGAACTACCACCGGTAGGTAACTCTACATTAGACGGATGATGCATATACCACATGTGTGGGGGTGGTGGATACATAACATACTAAGGTGGATTTTGCGAATTTTCACTGGTATGTGGTACTGGTGGATGTGGTAGATTTGCGGAATTTTCACTGGTAGGGGGTGATTGATTTTGCAAATAATTGTAAACACTTGATAATTATACTGATTGAGATCTGTTTCAGAGAAAATAAAAAAAAGATTGAGAATAGATTGGAACACAAAAAATTAGAAGTGTGACTTGCACTGCCAAGAAGCAAAAAAAAAATACCTATATTTATAAACAAACATTCAACGGTTATATTTGTTATCGTTACTTTCCTCCAACAGTTATATTCGTTACTGTTACTTTACTTTGCATTCTGTTATTAGTTAACGTTAAAAAAATTGTTGTGTGCATATAGGTATGGCAACGGGGCGGGGCAGGGGTGGGTATTGCATTCCCCGTCCCCGCCCCCGACTCAAAACCCGCCCCCCGTCCCTGCCCCTGCCCCTGCCCCCAATCCTCGTTGGGTTTTAAAACCCAGACCCATCCCCGCCCCCGCTGGGGATCAGGTTTTCCCCGTCCCGCCCCGTCCTCCCTATTTGAATAAAATTAAATAAAATATAAAAAATAATATAGCTTTTTTATTGAAAAAATGAATGAAAATACTAATTACGTAACAAAAAAAACAAACTCATTCAAAATATTGGATCATAATTTAAAAATTACAAAACAAAATTAATCAATTCAATTAAAATCATTATGGACATGCATATTTAATTTTTCCCAAAACACAATATCATTTAAATATATATTGTCCCAAAATTAAGTAGCACATCATATGATTAAGTAGCACATTTTTCAAATTACATAATAAAAAAAGAAACAACTTAACATTGTTAAACAAATAAATGTTGATCATTTCTCCAAATTAATGACACTAGCACCCACCATTTCACCTTCATAAAAGAAGAAAAACAATTAGAACAAAAGATTATATTATAAAATAAGTACTTCTAACTTAATTATTGTGTGTCATGATCACACATGTTTCTGTCTCAAGTTTGGCAACACCTAAGAGTGTATACATCATTTATACAAAATTAAGTAAACACCAGCCGCTGTTGTAGCTACATTGTGGTCAGCATATTCAAATTTTATTTCTAATTAGCAACCACCATAAGTTATCAATTATTGACCTTGAACAGCACCAAGGGACCTGGAATTGATTTAATTTAGAGGGCAGAAGTTGAAATTCATAATTGTTGTTCTTTATAGAGAGCATTTTTATAATTTTGTGAGGGCTACTGTCTTAAGGAATTAAAATAAAACACAGAAGAAGCATAGTGTAGAGATCCACTACTGCAGCAACAAAGCTATAGTTTTTTACACTAATCTTAGAATAAAAACTTTCTCCCACCTTAAACTAGATAACTTAAATATAATGAAACAACAAAAGATTATAATAAATATCAATTACATGTGAAAAGTTTATAATAAAAAGTAAAGAATTATTTTAGTTAAAATAGACTGATGCAAACAAATGGAAAGGCTTATAAAAAATTTACACTCAATTAATCGAAAAGTATAACTGATTTGACTTAATTATTGTATAATTTAAAAACTTATCATATGTGTAAGATTGAATTATGGTGTAAAAACCTTTATACAATCTCAATGTGGATACTGTTTTCTCAAATTTGAAAATGTTATCTATATTTTGATACTTCAGAAAAAAGAATTGCTAAGTAGCAAAACTTCACCAAACCAATTGCAACTAGCACTGGGTTTTTACGCCTAAACTTTTTTATCATAGCTACCGAACTCCTAATACCATTTATACCCGAACACTTGATTCATTTCATGCTTTCATATATAATTTTTTTGTATCCTAAAACAATGTGACATGCTTATGATTAAAAGATAGACCATAAAAATGAACCCTTTCTAAACCAAACATTCCCGAGAAGTCCACTCTATTTTTATAGCTTTTTTTAAAATGAAACTTCTCCCAATTTAAGTTCGTGGCGTATATCAATTTATATTTATATTGGTTTCGATTCTAAGAATGGACCTGGTATGGTAGCTTTTGATGTAGAACAAGTAATATAGGTCTACACTCTACACCTATAGTTGGATCCAAAACATATTGGCCTGATCACCATTGTTCTTTCATTCCAAACACACAGCAACCATTTCCAACCCATTATCTTCAATCCAATTACTGCTCTAAGCAATATCCTTTCTGTTAATATTAAAAATATTGTACTTTTCCTGTTTCAGATATCACTATTAAGTTTCAACCTTATACTTTTCCTATTTCAGACATCCCTATTGAATTTCTAAACAAAATGTTACAAGATCAGCCAAAATCAGAAAATCCACATCAGAAACTTTCTCCAACATATCCTGGATCTAGCCTTTTAACCTTGGACTTTGCAATTTCAAAACAGACGTCATTCCCACACCATTGCAAGACAACATTCACAATATTCAAACTAAAATATTTGCTAAATTATGACAGGATTAGTGATCTATCATCTGAACATCTAGAGTGTAATGAAAGGAAAGCATCAAATCAACCAAATTATGACGGCCTTTTACAAACAAACAAACAACATATGTAACTTGACAAAAAGAAAACAAGCTACATACAGGGAGACGCAGAATTTCACAAAGATTTTCTATCTCTGGCTTCAGTAAAAGATGTAAACTCCTATGCTGTTTCCGTATTTTCTCAGTTTGAACAGTGACCCCTTGAGGTCTCTCTGAGTCTATCAACGAAATGAAGTCCTTGAAGGAAAATGAGATCTGCGTTCCTTCATGGATAGTTGGGGCAAGTATTAGGAGTAAATTATCAATCAGCATTGATATAAAAATGCAAACTTGACAGAAATGCAACATCTCTGTCAAAGAAAGATAGAATTCTTCGAAAATAGATTAAAAAGTGTTAAAGAAGAAAGAGGAGCAAGCAGAGAAAACCTTGTTTAGTCGTATGATGGCGATGTGAAGGCACGACGACAGTGATGGCAGCGTCGACCTCTCTCTGACTGTCTCCAAGGTTTGGACTCATTGGTGGAGGAGCTTAATGGAGAGGGCTTGGTTGGCTGCGAGGGAGGCTTTGGTGAGGAGAAACTTCTGGAGAGAGTCGATAGTGAGAAGTGAGGGTCAGAGGGTGAGGGTTAGGGTTTTTTTCCTTTTATATATATAAGGTATTGGATTACAAATGTGAAGTAAAAAGTCCCACATCGGATAAAAATGGAAAATTTGAGTACCATATAAGTGAGGAAAAGACCCATAAACCTTGAGCCTTAAGGTTTTAGGTTAAGGTGTGGTGTCTGGCTCACTTATATGGTTACTCATGACCCATTGGTGTAAAATCTCCCCGACATGTATCCCTCGAAATCCCGACATAAGGATATAGTTGTAATTCAATTAATAGCAGGGCGGGGGCGGGGGTGGGGACGGGGCGAGTATCATCAATACCAAACTCGCCCCCGTCCCTAAGTTTACGTTACGGGGAAAACCCGAACTCGATACCCACGGGTTCGGGTCCGTTGCCATGCCTAAGTGCATACTATTTTTTTGCATTTGTTTAACGTTATTTTTTTTTGCATTCAACGATTATTTTGACATTTATTTTCTTTGCAAAGGCTTTTTTTGTAGTGAGCATATTATTATTATTTTTGGGTAGAAATATCACCACACGCGTCCCACACCCTTCCTCTTCTTCATTATCCAGAACCTTCCTCTTCTTCCACACGCATTCCTCTCCTCCGCTGTCTCTTCATTTCTCACAAACACACAACCTTCTTCTTCCACACGCGTTCCTCTCCTCTTCCTCTTCATTTCACTCCCGCTTGTGCCGTTCCTGCACGCGTGTGCTTTCCCCTTGCCGCTTTGCTTTCCTCCTTCCTTCTTCACTCACCTCTTCCACATGCGTCCCTAATCTCCAAATCTTCCTCACGCAGCTTCGTCCTTCCTCGCGTGGGCCAACGCATCTTCCTCCTTCCTCGCACGAAGACCCTTCATCTCCAGCCACCATCGTCGTTGGTTTCTCTACAAAGGATCCTTGCATGCACAACCCACAATGTTTGAAGTTGATCGGACTGGATCGGAATGACGTCGTTGGAACTGTTCACGGTCAGTGGTACTCTTTAATTTGATTCCTGTGATATTTATTGTTGGAACTCGTCATCTTCTTCCCAAATTTGTTGAATCACTTTGATGTTCCTGTGGGCCGTGTTGAGAATAATGGGAATAACGATTTTTATGCCAAAATAATTGTTTTTTAATGGTAAGAAACAGTTCCTTATATAAGGAATGAACCATGCGCTGAAGAAATGTGTTCCACCACGTTAGTTTGCTCCAACGCCGAAGAACGCATAAGAACCGGTTGCATAACTTAAGAAACCCACCAAGAAGCTTGCATTGGAGATGCTCTTATATACTTCAACTTATGAAAATATTAGATGAAAGCTTTTGAAATTTATGTGAGTATGTTCATTCATTTTGTCTCCTTAATTTTTATTTTATTTTCTTCTAAGTACTTCTAAAGTATATTCAAACTAGAATCATAATTATTAAAACATTTTTCCACTCAATTTCATGATTGACAGATTGAGTTATTAAATCATTTCAACATCTCAGTGGAGAATATCAAAACCTTGGCCATTTCTTTTGGTAGGTGGTCCACTTGTGACCATATTAGAGCATCTCCAACGCAGGAGCTTCAAGAGTTTCTTAAGCGGAAGAAGCGGTATCGTGAAAAAAATTTGCGTTGGAGGAAGCTGACCTGGCGAAACCGCACATTGAGCGGTGCTTATATAAGAAACGTTTCTTACAGAATAAAATAAAAATAAAAGGCTCAACTACCACAGAAAAACAAAGAGGGAAAATAACCACCTTGGCCGATGAAGACGAGAACAGCAACGACGACGGTGACGAGCATGGCAACGGCGATGAGCATGGGGACGAGCACGACGACGACGACGAGCACGCGAGGAAGCTCAGCGATAGCGACGGCCCTGGCGCGAGGAAGCTCCACGATGGTGAAAAGAAGCAAAACGGCAGGCGCATGTAGAGAAGGAGAAAAGAAGCAAAATGGCGCAACAGTGGAGAAGGAGAAAAGAAGCAAACTGCGCAACCAAAGGAAGGAAGGAGAAAAAATAAATATATACTAGGGCAGAAGGGCTATTTGGGCCAAATTTGCTTTATGCACCCATTTTTTTGCTTTATGCAATTTTCAGCTTTTTGTGTTTTTTATTTATTAAAAAAAATATAAATACGTGGATTTTTTTGAGTTTTTTGTAGTTTCTTGCATTGGAGCAAAATATCGAGTGAGTTCCTTACGAGTGACATGACACTGTAGGGACCACAAAAAGTACCGCGGGGACCACAAAAAATGAATGAAAAAACCCAAATGAGTTTCTTGCATTGGAGATGCTCTTACTAATAATTTGCTGATAAAGGGCAGAAGGATAACTCACCTGGTACGTTTCTTTTGCTGCATAAAATATAAATCGCAGCATGTTGTTCTAAGGAGCTCTGATGTGGTCCAAAGTTTCTACCCAAATGTTGAATGTTTTTCATGTCAATGAGTAGAAAAATTGATGGTGACTTTAAATCGTCAATCTCCATAGCATGCTGGATGATGATCTTTCGCTTTCTTTTAGCCAAAAGATCCTGGATATCATATTTTATTTCTAACTTTCCAAGATTCACGCCGTATTTTTTGTTTTAAACTTTCTAAGTTTCACATTTTGCCCGTAAAGTTTAGAATTATATCATAAATGTTTTCTATTTACACACATTTTCATTACATCATCGTTTTGCTCTATATTCTGTTGTTAATAAAACAAGAATAGCACACACATTCTTACCCCTTTGTCTTTTTTTATTTATTCAGCATACCCTTTATTATCTTCTAAAGCGATGTGATAACACATTCAATATTTTAATTTTCAAGTATCATTTTTCTTTTTTCCATTGCTAAGTGAAGACCCATCATATCATGTCAACTAGTCCACAATGGATCAGTGGATCCTATTCTTTAGAGAGAAAATATTCAGCAGCAACTCGGTTGGCTGTGTCTTGTTGCAATTGGAGCTTTGAGTAAAGAAATAGGGAATAACAATGGAGCAATCCTAGTGGTGGTTTTCAGAGCATCTTCAGAGAAATGAGTGAAAGAATATTGCCCCCACCTTCCTCATATTTAAAAATGGGTTTCTTGCTCTGAGGAATGATGACTAAATTACTTTATACTAAAAATATTCCTGCTATCTTTGATTATACTCATCTTAGATACCGGTTCTTTCTCCATTATTACATGGAAAAACATAAACGTGTGCTCTGCAAAGTCACAGGGCGGCACTGCAATTGGAATAGAAAGGAATAAAGAGGGCTAGTGTATCTCCAACTTTCTACATCTTTAATATGCCCCTTTTCTCACCGCCTTAATCCAACTATGTGTCACTTTATATATATATATATATATATATATATATATATATATATATATATATTATAAAAGAAGCATATCAGGTGAGAAATGTTAGTACGAGAGGACTAAATTTCAACCATATAATTCCAACAAAATGCTTAAGATTAAAACTTATTAAAACAATATAGACTATCCATATATTGGTGCATAATAAAAATTTACTTCATTAGATATGTCCCCCTCTATATATGATTAGGAGAGTAAATCAAATGAAAGTTAATAGAAGAAAATCAAGAAGAATAGTTTGTCTATTGTTTAATCTATGTAACTAATCTCATCTAGTAAAAAAGACTTAGTTAATGTTGTTGTTGTTTCCATATACTTTTACACAGTTCTTTTATGATAAAGGTACATAGGAGAAATACTGAAAGACTTCTATAAACGCTTGTTTTTCATTCACATGAGAACCTTCTCATTCCACAGTTCCCACCTCTCTAACAACTCTGTTTCCAACTTCCAAGGCTCACCTATAATTCCTTTCAACTTTCAATAGCATCACATACCGCAGTCTCTCATATCTGTTTCTCTTCTGAATATAATGCTATCATCATCCAAACAAGAAAAAACAACAGAATATGAGTCAAAGTGGCTACATCAATGAGAAATCAGGCTTGTCCTTGAGACCGAATTCCAATAGGAAATCAACCAGAAATGGGCAAGTGAAGAGCTGCATGTTCAGGATTCCTTGGCAGTCTGAGACCTCTCCCATTGAACTTATGAAGGATCTTGCAGAAAGAGTCACAAATGCTCTACGCTTGATCTCTCCAAAGAGATCTTTACACCAAGGCTCGTCTTCCTTAACAAGATCAAAATCAACAGGGTCCTCTATTGATTCTCATAGAACTGCTGCTGTTGAGGACTGCATTGAGTTCATCCACTCTTCCTTTTCCAGATCAAATTCATCAACCGCAGCACCCCGCCAAGATTCTATTCAAGCTTCTTGAGTTGAGATGCTTGCAATCATGTGCTTGCTACTTTGCTTAAGTTTATATCTTCCTTTTTTCCCCCCACAAATAATAGTGATGGGAATTAAGTGATTGTGTTATGTTTCTGTACAAACAGAAGCAATGTATATTCTTCTGATGGATTTCTTATAAGGTGCTTTGCATTTCGGCTAAAATAGCATGTTTCAATGAACCAATTGCAATCGACTACATTTCTCATTAGGAATATTTTGAAAAATGATTGGTAGGATTTTATGTTTAACCATTCTCATGCAGAAACTAAGAAATAATTACAAGATTTCGTGATGGAAAGGGTTAGATGAATATATAATATCCTTTGCCTATATCTCTATTATATTCGTATCGTTCATTCTTTTCTGGATCTTTTGGAATATAATTTGCATAGCAGGGTTACTCATTCTCGTTTGAATGAAAAATTCCCTTGTCTCCGCATTACATGCACGGATGAAAGTGAGTTCTTTTCTATATTGAGTGATCGCATTATTTTAATCTTTAAAGGGAATTATACTTTGATTTATTTTATAAATTCTTTCTGCATTTGCTTCATTATCGTAAATGGATTTATTTAAAAAATTTAGGGTTCTTAACAAGTACCAAACCTGAATGGTTTTATTTTCACCATTTTTCAACAGATGCTATATTGATAGTGCTAACTGCTAAGGTTATATCAACGTTTAGAGTGAAAGCTCAAAGCAGAAGGTTCTTTGCTTCAAGTAGTTTCTGTTTTTGATGGTTTTGGATCTCATCTAGTTTATCATAATTTGGGACTTGGTTTCAATTCCATCCAACTTTTGAAACTTTCCCATAAATGAATTGGATTGAAGTAATTTAACATTTAACTTCTAATATAATCAACAAACAGATTGAGGCATAAGCCCAAAATCATTTTCGGTTAAACCAACAACATTAACTGGATGGTAGTGCTAATTGCATGATTTAATGATGGTCTTAAATGAATTTGAGCTGTTGGACTGGACTTGCATTTGACATGGGGACTAATTAATAATTTCTCATTTTATGATGTCATTGAGTAAATGTTTAACTATATTCTTTACTTAATTCATCTTAATAATTTTGTAGAAGACATATGTCTATTTAGTTATAATTTTGTTTTAATTATTATTTTGGTTTCTGTACATGTCTATACTGTTTTGACTCTATTATAAATTATAAATTATAATCCTTGGAGGAATACATTTAGAAATGTGTTTGGATGAAGTTTTTTAAAATTTCATAAAATTTAAAATTTAGAAAAATTAAAATGCATCAATTAAAATTCTTGAATTTTTAAATTCCTTGTTTAGATAAAGTAATTTAAATTTCTCCATCATTGTGCTACTCACCAACTCCAAGTTTCTTGTCCATCTTCATGAAAGAGGAACACATCACCTAGTACCAATCCAGCCCTTTGCTTGTTGTAGTCTCCCTCCCTCACTACTTCCCGCGCCAGAAACAAGTACAGTCTGTCGTGACAAGCGTTGGCCACCAAGGTCCCTCCATGGCTATCGTAAACCACAAAGAAATTGTAACCATCATAGTGTTGTTCCGTCGCTACCAAATCGGGAACCACCTTTACCGCATCCTCCATCACGCGCTGCCGCCCTATCACAGATATGAAACTGTGTGAAGGCGGAAGCCTTCGTGCAGCAGTTGTCGTCTTCCGTGGTGGGAACCACAAAGAGTGCGGTGCAAGAGTGTGAGTGCGAGGTTTGCTAGAAAGAGGTTGTGGTGCGGTGCAAGGGTGCGAGCAAGAAGTTGAAATTTATAGAAGAAGAGAATTTTAAATTCTTACTTTTTAGAAGGAAATTAAATTTTCACATTTTTAATTGTTTAAAATTCCAAAATTTAAATTCTTACATTTAAAAACATCCAGACACACAATTTGTTTTGCTTCTTACTTTTAGTTGTCTTCTAATTTCGTTTACAATATGCTGATATGGCTGCAGCCTATCTTCACATAGCATCAAAATTTCCTTTAATAGTTTATATATGTTTGGAGTTGTTTTCTGTAATGCTGCTGTGGTGGGTGCAGGTACAAAGTTTATTCCAAACTTATTGCATTCTAAACTGTCTCGGGCATCTATTAATATGCACATAATTTAACTGAAATCATTTCAATGATTCCATTAAATGATTTTGGATTAAAGGATATAGTGCTAATAATATAGTCATCAAAATCATTTGAGAACGCAATAATGTAAAAAATGAAGAGTTTGTTAGAGCAATTTAGTCAAAATAGGTATATACCCTTGCGCGGATGTCAATCTTTTTTATTATAATTAGTAAATTCAATTAAAAATGCTAAAGAGACATGTCAAAAATACTGTTACAACCAACATGCGAGATGAATTTTGTGAATAAAATGCAAGAAGCTTTGTAGATAACTAGTATTTTAGCCGTGCTATGCCCGGCAATGAATTATTAAATATATGAAAATAACTTGAACAGATTGTTTATTATAAAATTGTAATAAAACTATATTAAATATAATTACCAATGATTGTTTACTTTGGATAGAACTTATCTAGATATAGATAGTGTCATTAAAAATTAACGATGATATTGTATATTTTCTCATTAAATTGTGTTAATGAATTTTTTCACGATATTTCCTATTAAATTATTATCATATTTTACTATGAAGTACATTTATTTATTGTGAGGTCTTAATTTGTTTTTAAAAAATATTTAAAAATTCATTATTTTTTTAAGATTTTCGCTACATGAAATACCATTAACCTCTTATTGAAATAAGTAAATAATATAATTAAAAAAGGATAATGTTTTAAAATACTTATAATTTTTATTCTTTAAGTATAATTTAGATTTTATATTGTTTTAAAAATTATAAGTTGTAGTCAAGTTTCTGAATTTTTAATTAAACATTTTTCTAAATGCTTTTTAGATTATCTTTTGAAAAATCATCTGTTGTCTTGTACTTAAATTTAATTGATATTATATATTCTAAAATGTATGCAAATCATATTTAAGAGGAAAATGTTAACGGATATTCTTAAAATATTGGTTAGGGAATTAAAAAAAAGATTTTTATTTAGATGTGTAAAATGACGTTATCTTATACGTTTTTTTTATTTATAATTTTTACATTAATTAATATGTTATTCTTTTAGTTCCTTAACAAATATCCTAAGATATTGGTTAACAAGATCTTATTTAAAATTATTTTTTATAAATTAAAATAGTTTTTGACATTTTTAAGTTAAAAAAAATTAAGGAATATATGTTAATACTTTTACATATTTTTTATGAAGTAAATATATAAGATTCAGAATGACCTTCCAAGCATACTACCTTTTACAAAAGCTTTCTGCATTTGACCACTCAACCCGGTGGACCAAGGTTTAACAGCCACAACCTCATTCCTACTTTGGAAGCAAGCAAAAATAAGCAGAAGCCCCCAATTGCAGATCAGATTATCGCCGAATGATGTATTTGATTGGAACTGTTTGTGTTCCCTTGGTTCGAAAATGGTGAAGGGCTAATTAAACTCAGGTGGTGTAGACACAGTGACAGAGGTGTTTGCTGGAGGTGATATGTTTGGAGTTGGTAACAGTACAGGTGGAGTGAAAAAAATATTGGAGATGGCAATGGCAAATATGATAATGTGTTAGGAAGCAAAGTCTACACTACTACTCTGTGTTAAAATATAATAAAAATACAATTAAACAATTTAGTATAGATAAAGCAATGTTGAGAGTGATAGTTATAACTAACTACCAACTATGTGTTGAACTATACAAAAGAAGTTGTGTTGTAACCCTTCATAATTAGAAAATTCTAATAATGCACTACACACTTATCATTCTATCTTTTCTCTCTAAGAACATAATCTTTTTTTTTCTTCTTTCTAAAAGTACAATTTGTCATTAATCATCTCCTTCAATTTGTTCAAAAAAATTGGTATCCAGAGCTTTTAGTTTGATTTGTGCAACCCTTTTTCATGTACCGGTTTAAGGATCATGACAAGACACAATGACATATCTGGGAATCTACCAGTTCTTGAAGGAATCAAGAATTGAGATAGATGATGTTCTCAAATGAGAGTTCTCTTCAGATTTCAAGGTCTGCTTGATGTTGTTGATAAAGAAATTAAGGCATCGAGTGAAAGTACGACTAAGGAACAAATAAAAGCCCACATGGAAGAATTAAAGATTGATGGAAGAGCATTGTTTTTGATCCACCAACATGTAGATCCTAATATCTTTGAGAAAATACAAGAAACCAGTTCAGCAAAGGAGGCTTGGGATACTCTTGCACTGTGCTTCAAGGGTGATGAAAAAGTCAAGAAAGTGCAACTTCAATCACTAAGGAGGAAAAATGAATTGATTCAAATGGAGTCCAGTGAAAGATCATGAGAACCTTAACTCCCACATTTGACTATGTAATTGTGGCAATTGAAGAATCAAGGGATCTTGAGGCTGTGAAGATTGAAGAATAACAAGGTTCTTTAGAAGATCAAGAATTGAAACTGCTTAAGAGAGGTGTGTTAAAGACTGCAAACCAAGCCCTGCAAGCCCACACCTCTAAAAGAAACATTGGTGGAAAGAATTGGAAGAAGGGAGCAGAGAAAGTAAAATACTCAAAAGGAAACTAGAAAGATAGGCAAAAGAAGTCAATGTTTTTGGTGATTGTTGGTTGAAGAAACATTGAAATAACAGTGAAAGAAGTCAATGTTGGTTCAAGAAAGTGATTAGAACTTCATCAATCATTGAAGCCTTGCCATCTTTTCTCTTAATTACAATTTTCCCATGCCTTCTGCCATTAGTGATTTGTTATCAACAAGTTTGATTTGAGTCTTCTTGCTTGGATCAAACTCAATCAACCAATCCCTATAACCAATCATATGGTTTAAATATCCTATGTCAAGATACCAGTTTTCACTATGTGATTCACTTTCATTGGTTGTCATCATCAACAAAACTGGATCAGAATCAGACTCATGCTTC
>CM023954.1:33710002-33754200 GCA_013407115.1 Glycine latifolia
CCCCCCCCCCCCCCCCCCCCCCCCTTGGATTCTGGGTGTATAATTAGCAGCATTTGCTACCTTGAGAAAAGTTGCCTCCTGTATGATCTATCCCCATGTTGGCTAATGTGCCTGAGACAAGATTGACACATGCAAGCAAATAATTTCAAACTTGAACTGAAGATGAACTTCACAGTTAATGGATGAGCACGTTTTACGCAATATTGGACTGAAGATTATTTTCGTGTTATAGAGCTATGTTCTGGTAAAAAAAAGGCCATTCAATCATTTATTTAGGAAACTGTTCATCAAATCCAAATTTTACTATTGATGAACAACTCAGTAATCTGCCAACAAATATGGTTCTCTAGTGGTGGCACCAGATAGTTGTTCCTCATTAACTACATCATTTTATGCTTACCATAAATTAACTACATCTGCCAACAAATATGGTTCTCTAGTGTTGTCACCAGACAGTTATTCCTCATTAGCATGAAATTTAGAATTCATCCTGAGCTTATACAATTCTCAAGTTAAGTTAGCTAGATAGTAATTGTTGTCCAATAAACTTCAATGTAAATTTCATGACATTAGTGATTAGTCAACCACAGAACAAGATAGGGAGAAAACAATATTTGGCATGAAAGGATTAGCTTGCAGAGTGGTCAGGGATGGCATATTGCCATGGTCAAATGGAAGTGATCCACTAAAGTTGTTATATCCCAAGTCAAGGACTTCCAATTTTTCTAAGTGTAGTATCTCCTTGGGAATTTATCCAAAGAAGGAATTGTTGCGCAAAATGCTGCGGAGAATACAAAGTGTACAAAGTTTGTTAAGGAATATTTACTTCTAAAACATACAGATTGGCATGTGATCTTACATTGATTTTATGTGACTATGTGAGCCAGCTTTCCAATTTCTGGTGCTATTGTTCCTTCAAGATTGTCTTTTAAATTCCTGCCAGCTGAATATTCATAACTAGTGTTTCATTGTATACTTTATACACTAACGGGCAGAAAAATATCAAAAGACCACCCCCACTTAGGATGTATTTGGATGAAAGACTTTGTAAGGAAAGAAAGGTAGGAAAAAATTCATTTTGAGAAAAAAAATTCTTGATTTTTTTAATGAAAAGAATAAAATTAAAAATAAGATAAAATATGTTTTCTTATACTTTTAAAACGATGATTTTGTTTTCTTTATTTTAATATTTGACAAATATTGTCTGTTTCCCTAATATCCGAAGTTATATAAAGAAAGACAATTCACTAACTATAACAAAAAATATATATATATAAGGATCAAATAATCAGTTTTAGATGGGAAACTTCACTCAATCAACTGAAAAAGAAAAAAGTAAGCAGAAAAAGAAATATATAAAGATTCTAAGAAAATAGGGTGCATTTAATAAAGAATAATAACGTGTTAATATATGTTGACAAAAAGATTGAAAATATTTCAACTTAGATGTAATACACAAGCATAAAAATTAATAAATATGAAATTAGTATAACTCACTCATTTGATTTTATGACGAGTATTTATAAGTTGGATTTGTTAACACTCACTCATTACTTTATTTTCAAAACCAAGTATCTGTTTCCCTAAACATCGGAACAGAGGTTTAGGAGGTTTAGATATGCTCTATTGTTTGGTTCCTATTTTTATGGAAGAATAATTTCAATAAGTGGTCCATTTATTTGTTACGGTTCAATCCACTAATCCATAATCTTATCAAACTGATATTGAGCTATGTGATGGACAAAATTTTATAAATAGAACTATGTGTACTAAACTTACTCCTCTCTTTAAAAAATACATAATCGAGTTTGTGCGAATATTACTTAAAGGTCATTAACAATGGTTAGAGGTAAGTATTTTTGAAAATTTTTCTTTTCTACTTTCACTGTTTGATCTGAATGTATTATTTATGTTTGTTAACATGTTCAGATTAATATTATATTTTACATTTATAAGTTGCATTAACACTCACTCATTGCTTTATTTTCAAAATAAGTATACTTTAATATACTTTAACAAACAGAAGAAAATTATGCAATTGAGACGCTAATTGACTCAAATATAAACAAAAATACCTAATTTCACGTGATATAAGAATTACCTAATTTTTTTATTTCATTAAAAAAAGCTACATTTTTAAGCTATCCTTAATCATATATATGGGAGACGATGCTCAATATGAGTTTTAATTTTTTTTTCAGAAAAAAATACAAGTTTTAATTTCTAATTTTCTCTTATTGAAAAAAATAGAAAACCAAATGATCTTCTTAATTATTTTCAGATATCAATACGCAATAAAATAAATCAGGCAAATTTCCATTCTCTAATTTCTTTCCCATCTAATTTGCTTTATCAAAATGACAAGTATTTTGCAGTGTCAAAATTCCTTTTCACATCTAAATTCCTTCCCATAATTTCATTTCAAATAATATATGACTTAGATATAGTTGATTCTTTTACACCAAGTCGAAATTGAACGTTTTTAAAGTTATTTCGTATGTTGATAGTATTGGGTATCGAGTAATCACACGACAACCAATATAGGAGTAAG
The DNA here is from genome assembly GCA_013407115.1 of Glycine latifolia. Lineage (NCBI taxonomy): Eukaryota > Viridiplantae > Streptophyta > Magnoliopsida > Fabales > Fabaceae > Glycine > Glycine latifolia. The sequence continues at coordinate 33,712,554 of CM023954.1, forward strand.
AGAGAGAAAGGGAAAATCGATATAGGAGTAAGAGAGAAAGGGAAGAAAAAAACAATACACAAAGTTTATCCTAGTTCACTCAATGTGGACTACGTCTAATTATTCATTATATTTCATCATATATTCTGACGGCACAGTATGAGTCATACCCAATATATATCTCAATATCAATAATTAATTAGTTAAGTTAAAATTTTATTAAGTAGTTGCGAAATCGAATTTCTCTAGACAATGATGAAACTCATAAAGATATAAGAGTGTCTTTAGTACAAGATTAGATCTCTTAATAAGATATTGAGTAAGGATCTTGAATTCAAGATCTACTCTTCATTAAATCTCTCAATAAGATATTGAGTAAGGATCTTGAGCTCAAGATCTACTCTTCATTAGATCTATCAATAAAGAAGGTAAACAAATATCTAGCATGAAAAATGAATTCTTATAGAAGAATCATTAGATAGTGGTAGATATCAAATTGAGATATTAGATCACTTTTTGGTAGACCCCATAGATATCTCATGATCTCTTATTTTTTTATTTATTCTTTTTTGAACAATATGTAGAAATGTTCTTCTCATGCTCTAAGATATGCACAATATTCGAAAAAGAATAATTTTTTTCCTCTTTATTTCCCTAAGATATCAAAATAAGATCTACTACTAAAAAAAAATCTTGAGAAATTTTTAATCCTATATGACATTATGATATCTACCAAAAAGTGGTATAAGAATTTGAGATTTATCATGCTCCATGCAGATAATTGAAAAGTTGCATTAATTCACAATAAACCTTAAACATAGAAGTAGATTTGTTATTTGTTTTAAGTAGTTAAAATGATAGTAAATTATAAACAAATACGTTATTATCAAATTCGTTTTTATATATGGATAAATGAAAATTTACCACAATCATTGAAAAATATCTTTTATTTATTATTATTAGTAATCATTGACATATCTTAATTTTGAAGCACGTGCTTAAATATTTAATTTCGATGTGTGCGCAAGGGAAGGAAGTCGGCTAACCAATATTATTGAAAAAGCCAACTAAAATTTTCATAATAAATAAATTACATTTTATGTTCGGCCTTTAGTGTTGCAAACAAATTATTTGGTGAAATTCGTAGTAATTCCTAACCTAGACTGTCACGCTCAAGCAAATATTAATGTTAAACAAATAGCTAACTACAATAAGTTAAATTGAGTCAAACAAAAGTGCTCACCATTTAACTAGCTACTATAGTCCGTCTTGTACGACAATTAAATAAACTTAACAAGATTTCAATGCTAAGCTCTGTTTTTCTTTGTATGATTTGTCGGGCACTTTACTTAGAGTGCAAGAGAAAAGAGTCGTTCAGAAGGTTTATCAGAAGAAAGAAAATAGAGCTTGCAACAAAATATGAAACATGATAGAAAAAAAAATAGTCTTCTATAATTAGAAAAACATTTTATCATTTAATGAGGAATTGAGTATTTCTTACTTTAAGAACATTAAATGGTGTATATAACAAAAGCTGAAGTAACATACCTTCATTACGATTAAAATAACGAAATTTTGCAGGTTGCGTTAACCTTCATTGACATAACATAAGGAAGTGATTCATTGGACAAACCCCGTATGTTTTATTTTTTGAGAAAATGTACGGTTTATTTAAAAAATCTAAAAAAGAGAATAATGGATTGGTTTTGAATTATAAAATTTAAATAATTTGGAGGTTTTCAAATAAAATGATTTATGTTGTTGATCCTTAAAATGTTGAAGAAAACTACTTTGTGCAATAAAGTAATTAACAAATCTCAATCTCATAACAAACCTTGATACGTTTTAAAATTCAACTAAAAAAAGGATAGTTTTCAAATGGTCGTATTTAATTTATTTAGGCACAAAAAGAGGGGGGGAGGGGGGATATTTAACATGAGACAGAGATTAAGAAAAGAAAAAAAGATATAAGGGTTGCTGCATCTTGATGTCTTCGAGGAGGAATAACCTTGGCATTATAAATAACAGTCACAACCTTATTGCCGCCAACACCCTCCAGCGCCGACCGGTGCAGACAGTGGTGGAGGAGGAGGATGAATTGCTCCCACACAGTACAAGGACACACACGAAAATGAAAAACACAGTTTTCAGGATAGTGTGATCCCTTTACATATTTAGTTTACAGGATTAAGACGTACAGGTTTATCATATTTCAAATTCAATACAAAACGTTAATGTTTTCAAATTCAATACCGTATGTTACTAATAGTCACAATAACTGAATAAAGTCATCATATCGATATTGATTATCCTATTATTTCATTTTCAACGTACACCACATAATGTTTGTCATTTTTTACAAAGCAAATTAGATAACAATTTTTTATAGAATCTACCCTAGAGAAAAAAAGCACAAGCATGTGGTTTGGGTGCGTGTTTCACAAGAATGAGAATTTCCCTTAATTAATGTTTTTTTTTTGGGGTATTGATATCTGACAAAATTAAAGAAATCAATTGGTTTTCCAGATTCAATGTGAAAATTAAAAATTAAACCTTATATGATACAAACGATATACAAATTTAAACACACACATGCAGTCAAATAATGTAGATAATGGGAAAAAAAGAAATCATAATTGATTTATCTTGATTGAGGTACAATGTACTATTTGTGCCCATTTTTTAAAAATCACTTAATTATTTTTTCTTTTCCTCACTTCTCACGTTGAATTTTTGCATCCAAAATCTCTGTGGAACTTCACCCTATGTTTTTCTTTTCCACAAGAATTACAAAAGCTTTTTATATCCATTCCCAAATATAACATATAATAGTTTTTTTTGAAATTAAACCTATATATTACCAGATATAAATACTTCAAAATCAATTATAATTGTCGTAGCAGCTCCCCCAATTAAGCACACATACTAAACATACCATGATATATGTGCATGTCCACCTAACGTAGACCACTTTTGTTTTGCCAAAAAATTCCAACCAACTCTCTCCTAAACCTTCTCACAATCTCACTCCACATAAATATAAAACCAAGAATGTTCCTCATTCTAACCAAGTTAATCATCAACGCGTCTTACAACACCATGATGATGCAAATGGAACCCCTCCCTCTCCTCCTCACTCTAGTAGCAACCCTATCAGCCTACTTCCTTTGGTTCCACCTCCTCGCCCGAACCCTAACCGGGCCAAAGCCCTGGCCCTTAGTGGGGAGCCTCCCAGGCCTATTCAGGAACCGCGACCGAGTCCACGACTGGATCGCGGAGAATCTTCGTGACAGGGGAGGCTCCGCCACGTACCAGACGTGCATCATCGCGCTCCCTTTCTTAGCACGCAAGGAAGGGTTCTACACCGTCACGTGCCACCCAAAGAACCTTGAGCACATCCTCAAGACGCGCTTCGACAACTACCCAAAAGGCCCCAAGTGGCAAACCGCGTTCCACGACCTCTTGGGCCAAGGAATCTTCAACAGCGACGGCGAGACGTGGCTCATGCAACGTAAAACCGCGGCATTAGAGTTCACCACGCGAACGTTGAAGCAAGCCATGTCTCGTTGGGTTAACCGATCCATTAAGAACCGGTTGTGGTGCATACTTGACAAAGCGGCGAAAGATCGCGTCTCGGTGGATTTGCAAGACCTTCTTCTGCGGTTAACCTTTGATAATATTTGTGGACTCACGTTCGGCAAAGACCCTGAGACTCTTTCCCCGGAGCTACCAGAAAACCCGTTCGCTGTTGCTTTTGACACTGCCACTGAAGCCACCATGCACAGGTTTGTATAATTATACAATACACTTAATTTTTTTTGGCAATACTAAAGTTTTAGAGATTTTCATGACCGCATTCAAAACTATAATTTAAAACCTCAAGTAATGTATCCAATAGAAAAATTTAGACACAGTTTTTTTTTTTTACACTATTATTCTATTAAACTTGAAAATTTATTTTAATATATAATCTATATTATGAACATTTATTATATATATGCACATTGCGTATATAAGGTGAAATTTTATTTCTAGCTGATTGAAGAATAATAATAGAGAAAGCTTACCATACTTTCTAAATTTCAAAGGTTTTGTAAATATCTCTCACTTTCTTAGTGTATCTAAACTAATTCAACAACTATTAACAAAATAAAAAAATAAAATGTGCCAAAATCCTTAAATCTATGAGTACGCAACGTAACAACTCTCACTATAAAGTTAGCGATGTTGATATTTAGACACCAACAACTTATAAATACTTCATCAACATATTTCTCTCTTTCTATCATATAGTAAGTAACCATATAAATAACTTAATTTTTCTTTTTTATATCTCTCTAATCAAGATATAAACACTTTGTATACAAGAATCATTTTGCTAGTATTAAAAACACTTAAAACAAATGAATCTAAGTGTTGTTGTATATAAAATTAATTCTTAAGATTATTAATGTCATTGTTTGTATAACCACATTCACAATTACAATCTAGAGCTCTATGTTATATAGAACTCAGAAATTTTAATAAAATTAATTATGTACTATAATATATTTTTGCTTCCTTGTTAAACGTTTTGTGGAGTGCAGGTTCCTATACCCGGGACTAGTATGGAGATTCCAGAAACTTTTGTGCATCGGATCGGAGAAAAGGTTAAAGGAGAGCCTCAAAGTTGTGGAAACCTACATGAACGACGCCGTGGCGGATCGCAAGGACGCTCCCTCCGACGACTTGCTCTCGCGTTTCATGAAGAAGCGCGACGCCGCCGGCAGCTCCTTCTCCTCCGCGGTACTCCAGCGCATCGTCCTCAACTTCGTCCTCGCCGGCAGGGACACGTCATCGGTGGCCCTCACCTGGTTCTTCTGGCTCCTCACGAACCACCCCAACGTGGAGCAAAAAATAGTGACCGAGATCGAAACCGTCCTCGCCGACACGCGCGGCGGAGACCGACGCCGCTGGACGGAGGACCCTCTCGACTTCGGCGAAGCCGACAGGCTCGTGTACCTGAAGGCGGCGCTGGCCGAAACGCTGCGCTTATACCCGTCCGTTCCGCAGGACTTCAAGCAGGCCGTCGCCGACGATGTGCTGCCGGACGGCACGAAGGTTCCGGCGGGGTCGACGGTTACGTACTCGATATACTCCGCGGGGAGGGTGGAAACGATATGGGGGAAAGATTGCATGGAGTTTAAACCGGAGCGGTGGCTTTCGGTTCGCGGTGACCGGTTCGAACCGCCAAAAGATGGGTTCAAGTTCGTGGCTTTTAACGCTGGACCGAGAACTTGTTTGGGCAAGGACTTGGCTTACCTACAAATGAAGTCCGTGGCTGCTGCTGTGCTTCTGCGTTACCGGCTATCGCTGGTTCCCGGTCACCGGGTGGAACAGAAAATGTCTCTCACTTTGTTCATGAAGAATGGGCTCAGGGTGTTCTTGCATCCACGTAAGCTAGAAAGTGGGCCAGGGGTTGCCACCTCACCTTAGTGCGAGGGTCTTTTCGTCAGAGCTGCAGAATTAAGAGAGTCTAGTCAATAGTGGCAATATGGTCATTCGGTGGTATGTTTGAGAATGTTTATGTATTTATTTATCTTCATTTTATGTTTGGAATTAGGGTGCTGTGTAACTGTAATTTGTGTATCACTATTTATGTTTCATTTTTATTTGTTGTTGCGAAAATAAATAAAAAAGTTTGTGTTGAAAAAATTGTTTTCATTGTCTGAAAATAAATAATAGGAGTATACGTTTGAATGTAAATTTATGATTGAAATTAATTTATATAACTTTTAATTAAAATTAATTTACAGGTAATGTAATTTTTTTTAAAAATTATTAACAAAGATATCTTAATTTATTTGAAAAGTGAAAATGAAATTATAAGTTTATTTTAAAAAATATTTAATTAATATACCAATGCATAATAATAATACTTTTTTTTTAAAAAAAAAGACTATGATTTTAAAACCCGGGTAGATAAAAAAAAAAGGTCAATCAAATTGCTCATTAATTCATTTTCCTGGCAGTAACAAAAAATAAATAATAAAGTGACACTAAAATATCATAAAATAACAAAATAGAATTTTAGTTAACTTAATGCTAATTAATGTTTAAGTGTGTAGGGGTTTGAGGATGAAAAATGTTCTGTAGCACGCATTCTCCTGAACACAGAGTATATTATGGAGAAAGAGTACGATGAAGAGTTTATTCTTTAAGCACTTCTTTTCAAGAGTTGATAAACGCTTATAAATGTAAATATAAATTATCAACGAAAGAGATCTTCACGTGGGCAGTGAAATTCAAAATAGTGAGATATGAATCATATTCTTGTAATATTATGTCTTTCATCATACTAATTTTTTTTTCTTTTCCTATCTCTTTTTAGGTGTAGATATTTTTGAGTGTTCAAACATTTCTTTGGGTACGATATATGATGCGATGAAAAGAAGAAAAATATTTTAAAAAAATGTTAATGGGGTGCGTGAAAAATGAAGTGTGAATATCATTGTTGATATGGTTATTTTTTCCCTAACTCCTAAACTTCAGAATATTAACTGCGTCAAAGGAGTAGATACCAAAATTCTACTCCTGGTCATAAAAAAAGTTACCAAAATTCTACCTAACATTTCAATGTTCAGAGAACTTGAGCAACAATGAAAATCAATCAAAGGACTTTACCGAAAGAGTAGTTAATAAGCATAATCAGTAGATCCCATACAAATAGCATAGCAACTTAAGAAGTCCAAATTAAAATTGCTATGACCTTATTTCAAAATACAAGAAGAAACGCCTACACCACCACCCGAATATTAACCACTAATAGAACAATCACTTAACATCCAAAATCAGAAGTACCACATCAATAGCTAAGTTCTCTTGTCAGAATGAAAAACATCATTTGAACTAAGAAGAAACAAACTCTATCAAATCCATCTCTCCTTTAACTTCTGAACAACCTTGATGCCGAAAAATCCATGCTATTCAGATTTTGGTTGCCATAACCAGGTGCCACGTTGAACAAGTGAGAGAGATGGAGATCCGGAGGTAAATAACGTATGTGGGTAGGATGAGTCTCTCTAGGGAAGAGACTAGCATCATTCAAGTGCATGTTAATGTTATTAATATCTGGGTATTGGAGGGAATACTCACACTCACCCACATCATCAACATTCATTTGACAATAATCCAAGTATGAGGTTGAAGACATCTTAGAGTGCTTAGAGACTTCAACATTCTCCTTGAAAAGTTGTTTCATGAAGAGTAGATCATTAGCAAAAGGTTCATATAACACACGGTGTAAAGGGTTTGCAGCATTGTCCTGTGAGAGTGTTGTGTGGGTGGTATCTGTGGCAGTGATGATGCCAGGTGTGGGGTTGCTACTAGTTGTTTGAGTCTTTCTTCTGATGTAGTCTTCAAGTATAGAGGAATGTGGCTTCCCATAAATAGAGCTTTTTGTCTTCTTGTTTTTTCTCTTTGAATTCTGTCTCCTTATGGTGGCATTCCAATGGTTCTTTATGGCATTCTCTGATCTTCCTGTAATGTGTTTTGCTATCTCACACCAACGATTTCCGAGCCTCGCATGGATGTCTACTAGTATTCCCTCTTCTTCTTCACTCCAACTATCTTTCTGATAAAAGTTTAGTAGCCAAGGAAAATGGATAACAAGTTTAAATGTTACATTATGACTGAAATTAATTTATAGAGCATCACAAAATCAATCAAATGAAAATTATATATATGTTGTAAACTTATATGAAAAAATGAATAATATATATTTGTGACCGATGAAAAAATGCACCAACTTTGTTGTAGTTCTCTAGTGAGAACAAGATTCGTGATCATGTGCAACTAATCATAGGGTGTTAGTATTAAGCATATTAATTAACAAACCTTAATATCAGGACTTAAATGATTATTCCATCTTTCGCGACACTGCTTGCCAACCCTTCCTTCCAACTTCTCACCTATTTCAGCCCATTTTCTTTCACCATATTGCTTCACCAACTTTATCAGTTTCCTTCGGTTATACCAAATAAAAACCAACTTAAAAGCTTATAGTACAAGTGCATATTCACAAGAATTATTCAAACTAGAGCACATAAAAAATACAAAAATAATGGATCTAGCCTTATCTTAATGTATTCAACCTGTCCTCTTCTTTTTTCCACTGTCCTTTGATCCAACACACAGAAGACTGTTTTTTCTTGCTTCTCCTTCCCACCACTTTCGCATTCTTACCTAAAACATGCATACCTTTCAGGCACAATGTAGGGATTTGGTTGATGTGTGTCCACTTATTATTAAAAGCCTCCTCATCAGCAAAAACACTTGCATCATTGTAATTCCTTGCATGTTGTTGCTGGTGAGGAAAGTGGCCACATAAGAACCTATCTATGCCTATGGCTGTCAAAGGAGGGTTGTTGTTAGCGTTTAAAACTTCACACCCATAAATTTGGAAGCCATTATTATCATCACCATGACTTCCTCCTCTGACCAGGAAATCCATGAAAGGAGACTAAATCAAGGAAAGTATTCTTTGTGTGCAGGTGTTAAGGTTGTTTATTTGGTGAAAAATGGTTGACAAACACTGAAGCTTATGCCAAGCATTTTAATAAGCCACGGGAATTAATTTTGATAGTGTAACTCCTAAAATTCATCGTGGACAAATTAAAGGGTTGTGGAGAGGGATTAGTGAGTGCTGACTGCTGTTAATCCATTTTATTTACTTGTAAATTAATTTTTCTGTTTATTAGATTTAATTGATATTGAATTATTACTTAATATCATCTTAATAGACTAATTAATTGCATTCATATAAATTTCAGTTTATTTTCAATTATGAGTCATTAATTATGATATAAATTTTTTAAAATATTTTTTTGTTGTTTTTAATTATTTTTTAAACTGTTTTTAATTTTTTTTTAGTATCACATATGTGAATTTTATATTATTAGTTAGTCTGAGCAGAATATTAATAGGCTTGAATATCTTATGACGTTAAATTACTTTCTTAAAAATTAAAATAAAACTAAATTATATCTAAGGAACTTAGGAGTGTAAGGGGGGCGTGAATCTATTCAATCAAATTCATTCCAATTAAAGTTTTCTAAGTTAGATTGAGCTTTTTTAGTGCACTAAATTATAATTTAGTAATGGATTCACGAGTTGTAAATCTGACTTAACTCAATTACGTAATAATAATATATTAATCGTCTAATTCTATGTATCATGTGTTATATTTGAATTATTATTTTATTATTATTGTTTTGACTTTTCAGTATTGTGATATGTAAAACAGTTTTATGTTTTATGGATACTAAAACTAGGATTATAAAATTGTTGTGTGTTTTATGACTACTAATTAACGATGAGTTATATAGAGAATAGTTTTATGAATACTATTTAACTTTTTAGTATTTTGAGAAGCATTGTTTGTGTGTGTTACATGTACTGTAGTTGAATTATAAGAATTAAAAAAAAAATGAAGTAATATTAATTTTGAGGTTTTTAATTAGTCATTATTAATAAATAAATTTTAATATATTATTAGGTTCTTAAATTTCTTGGAAAAATTGAGTTTGTTCTTTAAATTCATAAAATGTAATTAAGTTATTGATTTTGTAAAAAAAGTTGTAATTGGGTCCTTGAAAATAATTTATGATGACTTAAAATCGTTAGAAAAATAATGATCTGTGTCAATTTTACTAACTCTAAAAATTTAATTATAAAAATTGTTGAAAATTAAAGACCTAATTATATTTTTTTTTAATTTAAGAATCTGATTAAAAAAATAAAAAAAACTTTGAAGACCTACTTATCTATTAAACCTAAAAATGACAATAGATGCTAGGGTGATGAAATATAATAATTGAGGATTTAAGATTATCTATGCTACTTTTGAAAATTGTTGACAGTGGCTGATTAAGAATCGAAGAGAGTCATGCATTATTTTATGACTGTAAAAGAGCTTTGATGAGTCATGCTTGTAATAATTATATATAAATAATTTTTTATAATATTTCCAAATATTCTTAAAGTTGTTTTATATATTCTTCCATTATTAACGATTTTAAGTTATTGAATAAGTATAAAATAACACTTTAATTGAATGTAATATTTATGATTATGACTACGATAAAGACGATGAATTATTTTAAATATAATTATTAAAAGTAGATATTTTATACTAATGTCATATTAAAAAAATAATGACAATTGTTTTATATTTCTTTTTGTTTACTTAGATAACAAGTATTTTTTATGTTTCAGTCTATTAAGACCAACATGAATATTAAATTAAGATTTCCGTTCAAATATATAATGTGTTTATATATATATAGATAGATAGATAAAGACGATACAAGTTATTATAACAATTTGTTGGTCTCCATTGTTACCTTCCATTTCTGTCCTTAATATGCATTTATAATAAATAAATAAATAAAATAATCTATTATTTATCCTCCCTTTTTTGGAAAACCTTTATCCTCACTTCTACTTACTCTCTCACTAGAAGTTACACGATTTTTCAAATATTTACTTCCACCACTCACTTCATGTATGTGCAACTGATTGTATTTTAACCAAATAATATTTTGTCTCTATTTCCATTTTTTTATTGTGCATATATTTGCCCACAATTCTAGTTTTGTAAGTTGTAACCTCTTTTCCATGACCCATTATTCTATTTCATTAACCACACAGATGACTCTTCCATTAGCGTTGTCTATTTATCAGTTAATTTTTCTCTTTTTTCATTATCTCTCCATACACAATACACGCTGCATCTTTATATTGTTATATATCTTTCTTCCTTCATATTCCACAATTCCTTCAGCACAATATTATTGAAGGAAAGCATCTTCAATTTGTTGAAAGATAGCTACATTTTTACTAATTATATTTGATTTCAAATTATTGAAAGTATCAATTTAATAATGTTGTTTGAATACTTCCTTATCCTTTTCAATTTATTTAATTATTGAATGGTTTCAGACCAAATTATTTAGTTAACTCCTTTCACCCATTTTTTCTTAATTCTTTTTCAAAATAATTTCTTGATTTTTTTTTTGTTAATTTCTTAATATTTTTCATGTGTGATTCGAACTCGAGTGGTGGTGGAGACGATTTTACAAGCAACTTGAAAAAGCTCATAATTGATTTGGTCACCATTTGAAGGAAGAGAGTGTGAAAGAGTGAGGTCAGAGTTTCCAGTAGACGAAGACAATCGTCATCAGGTAATAACTATTTACTATTTTGTGTTCACGCGGTTTCTTTTTCATAAAATTTTATTCTTCAAAATTATGAATTATTATCAAAAATTTATTATATATAAAATTTCAAATTATTATCAGACAAGGGTGAAGGTTGAAGGGTGATATCTTCTGTTCAATTTAATATGAGTCAGTAGGGAGTGCATGAGCCAGATTCAACTTTTTCAATTCCAGGAAGTCGTGCATTCGAGCCTGGGCAGATTTGGTGACCAACATTATCAAAGATATTATATCTATTCTCATGGACATGGAGATTGTGATAATATGCCATTCGGATGCATCTACAGGTATTTTGGATGGAATACTTTGAAATGAAATTGAATTTAATGATTATTCATTTTAATTTGTTATTGATTTTGTCCTTATTTATGTTTGTTCTTTCTTTTCAATGAATAAAAACTATATTTTTTGAGTTTTTAAAATCTACGGATCAACAATAAAATAATTTTATAATCCATTATTGTTGCCCTTTATCTTTTTCAAATTTATAATAATCAATTACTTTTCTTCTTCTCTTTAACATATAATAGAAATATTGTTTCTAATCTTTTAATTATTCATTTTCATTGTTATGGCAGATCAATATATATCTATTGTTTTAACTAAGATGGTTAAGGGTAAGTATTTTTGGTGGCTGAAATGATATAGAACTAAAAGATATAATAATTATTTTCAGAAGTAAACTCTCTAGCAAAGAAGGAACGAGATAAGTGAGGTATGTGCAATTCTAGGTTCTATATTTTAAAAAATATTATTTTTATGTATTTTGAATTAAACTAAGTATGTATTCTTAGACAAAAATTAACTAATTAATTGAAAGAAAAAATTATGTATCTTGGTTTGCCAAAGAAGATGAATGTCAATCTAAAAAATCCTTCAATGGAGACAAACAACATAAATCTTGAAGGATTATAGAAGAAGAAAGTTGGAATAATTTGTGTAAATTAAAGACAAGATTTTTCAGTGGAATTTTATTATTTTTTCTTCTTATATTTTATTTTTGTTTTAGGTACCTATATGATATATCGAATAGTATCAATTAGTGTATCTCCTTAATTGCTTTGAATGTTATTTGTGTTTTCATTAATTATTTACCAATTATATCTTTTTACATTCGCTCCATCTTCTTAGCTTTTATTTCGATTCCTTTGTGGAAAAAAAGATACAAGATAATTAAGGTTTTCTCTTTTTGGGGTGTACTTTTTATACCCATTATTTTATCTTTATTTTAAATTTAATTTAAAATTAAATATTAATCATGTTTTCTTAATTATGTTCAAAGTGTTGGTTGAATTTAAGATATCTTAAATTTTTAACATGGATAAATTTAATAAAATAAAGAAAAAGAATCAACCTCATTCTTAGTTGTGTTAAGTTAAAAGAAGAGGAAAATTAGATGAAGAGTGGAGATTAATTAACCGTGTAATGGGAGTAGTATTTTAGGAGAAATCTACTGAAAAATAAAAATGATTAATTAACTATGTGAGTAAATATATAACTATGAATAAATAACAGTTGCAGTAAGATATATACAAAAAAATTATAAATATGAAGCCATAGAGTATGTAATAATTGCAGGATTAAAAATTATACATAAAACCCTATGAATTTACTATTATAATACATCAACATCAACATCAACAATACCTTTAATTCAAGTTAATTGGGGTCGATGGTAGATGAACCCTATGAATTTACTATTATAATAATTAAAATAATAATTTTAGTAATATCAATAATATTTTAGAAGTGGTATTTGGATGAAATTCGAGATAAAGTAATATTTTGTCTATATAACATAAAAACTGGAAGCAAAACTTAATACACATAATAAATTAAATATTAGTTCAAGAGAAATTATTACAATTTTTTATTAATATGAAAATGTGAATAAACAAGTGCTAAAATAATAATTAACATACATCTTAATACATATATAATCAAATATATTATAAAAAATATATTAATTTTAACACAAAAAATACTATAAATAAATAAAAATATGGACCTAACAGATATAATAATATTTATATTTTTTATTTTATATATACATATATATAAAAAATCAAGACTCAAATAGAAATCATTCATTAGGCTGAAACCATTGTACTTAGAGCATCTTCAAGACAGATTTCTTCGAGCGTTTCTTAATGTGAAAAACCAGTTTCGTGAAGAAACCTTGCACTGGAGTGTGCTGACGTGGCGGAATGGTTTCGTCAAAAATGGCACGCTGACGTGGCGAAATGGTTTCGTCAAAAATGGCACGCGTTCCTTATATAAGCAACTGAAACTTACAAATAAAATAATACTATTTTCATCAACTACCGGTAAAAAAAAAAAAAAAGAGGGAAAGCTGGAAGAAGAGTGAAGAAGGCAGCTGCACTAAAAAATCACAAAAATTTGCTTTAGATGAGGTTGCGGCAGCTGCACTAAAAAACCACAAAAGTTTGCTTCTATTTGCGACAATTGCGGTAGAGAAGAGAAGAATGTTACTAGAAGAGGAGAATGTTACCTATATATATATGTAGGATTTTTTATTTGGGCCCAATCCACCAATTTATTTGCTTTTTGCACCTCTTTAATTCTTACTTTACTCATTTTGGCTTTTTTTTAAAATATGGAATTATGTTTTTAAATTTTAATATTATTGTATTTAATTATTTATTATTATGTAAAATTTTATTTTATATTTTTAAGTATTTATTTTTATTTATTTTAATTTATATTTATGAAAATTGAAAAAATGTTAAATTTTATTAAAAAGAATATAAATATGTGAATTTTTTTTGAGTTCCTTATTGTTTCTTGTATTTAAGCAAAATATTGAATAAATTCTTTAGAAGTGATATGACACTATGAAAATCACAAAAAAAATAATGTGAGGATCAAAAAAATTTGTTAAGAAACCAATTAAATTTTTTCCATTGAAGATGGTCTTAACAACACTTTGATCACTTGATCGATACCTTTTGTGGTCAATTTTTCTCTCTGTCTTTTACAACAAATAAACAAATTGAGCAAACACAACTTTATTACTATTTAAAATAAAATAAATATATTTGTTCAGTGGATCTTACTTTTTCATAGAAGATACCGAAGCACACGTTTCTCCACGCCACGAGTGTCTGTGATTCCGTACGGTGCCACGTAAAGTTTTAATTCTTTATCCTATTTAACGTGATCATTTATATTTTAACAATTAAAAGTTTTAAATATTCAATCATTACTTTTTTTTCTTTACGTCTCTTTCTTAATCATATTCCATCCTCTATTAAATTAATTATTTATTTTTTATTTTTTTCTTGTTCTCTTAAAATATCTTTAGTGTTAGATCTTGAATAAAGATCTTAAGTTCAATATCTAATTTTCAGTAGATCCTAATAAAGGAGGTAAAGAGATCTTCAATATAAAAAATGAGTTCTTGGAGAAGAACTCTCAAGATATGCACATAATTCAAAAAAGAATAAATTTTTTATTTCTTTTTTTCTTCCTAAGATCTCAAAATAAGATCTACCATTAAAAAAATATTAAATAAATTTTAAGAAATTTTCAATATTATGTAATTCTATGAAAATTATAAAAAAAATAACCTAAAATCTTAATTTAAGATTTACCACTAAAAATACTTTTATTTAAGTAAAGAATTATCTAAGTTACATTTTTGGTTTAACACCCACCGCCCAATTGCAAGTCTTGATTAATCAAATGCTCTTCGTAGTCATACATCATCATAAGTATAAATATATGTCATCGCTTTCTGTATCTTGTTTCTTTTGTGCGCCTTCTCTGTGCTCTATTCATCTCAGTTCAAAGGTTTGTTTTTCTCCTATTATCGATTTACCTAACTTTGTTGTCAGATGATGATATGGATTGCTTGAACTTGTATTGTTTTTTCTGGAAACCATCACACTTTTCAACTTAACTATAATGAGTTTCCTGTTGTTTACCACTTTATCTTATTCATCTTTCATGGAGGACCACACCCCATTTCTCTACCACTGATTAAACAATAATCTTTGATTTTTTGGTCCTCTGGTCATGCTTGATGTGTTCATAGGGGGTATGCTATGGTATTTTACGACTTAGTTCATTTAAATCAATTTAATTTAATTTACCAAAATCAGTAATGAAATTGAATCAGCTAAATTCATCCATATATGAGGTTTCTTGTAGAATTAACATGCAGCCAACCATATGCTTCTTAGAATCTTAGTGACACAGCCTGTAGATGAAGTGTGTCATATATTTATCATTTGTTGTTTCTGTTAACTGATGATGATCAACTCTGTAAGTTGTAACTGTGATATAGTAACATTCCTTATTTCATGTTCCTCTTCCCACCCTAATAATTGCTTTATCTTTCTGGTCATCCAGTGGCTAGTATAGTAGAACCATAAGCACTGAGGGAAAAAGTAATTAGTACTTGAGCCAACAAATTAAAAATGGCTGTCACCAAGGTCTACATTGTGTAAGTATATTTTCCACTGCTACTTTAGTTGTTTCTTTATCTTGCTGAATGCGGATATTTCAACTCAACTACTCAAGCATTCATCAACTATAAATTTGAATTTGATTGTGTTATGACCCTTTTGATCATATCAATTTTTGCAGGTATTACTCCTTATATGGACATGTAGACACCATGGCTAGAGAAGTACACAGAGGGGCTGCTACAGTTGAAGGTGTTGAAGCAACACTTTGGCGGGTAATTTTTTCAATCAGTTAGGGTGTGGAAGTGTGTAGCAAATATTTGGATGATGGGGTCCTGTGATTTTAAATTGGGGTTGTGGTTGCACTGTAATTAGCAAAAGTCAAGACAAATGTAGCAGCAATTGCATGCCCTATGTGTTATAGAGACCCCAAAAACCGCAATAATTAGGCTGCAATTGCAGTTGTGAATACCAATCTTTGCAATTGGGTCTCTTCTCAGTTAGGACACCCTTGCAATCTTAGTTAATAGTTTATTTTTGGTTTTCTAAACAGGTACCTGAGATGCTTTCGGATCTAATATTGGAAAAGTTGAAGGCCCCTCCTAAACCAAATGATGTACCAGACATAATGCCAGAACAACTTGTGGAAGCTGATGGTTTGATATTTGGTTTTCCTTCTCGTTTTGGGATGATGCCGAGCCAGCTCAAGGCCTTCTTTGATGCAACTAGTGAGCTATGGGCATCCCAAGCACTTGCCGGCAAACCTGCTGGAATCTTCTGGAGTACTGGTTTTTATGGTGGAGGCCAAGAACTGTCAGCGTAAGTACACCTTGACATTTTCTCAAAATGTTTAATTTGGTTCTTCTCACATTAATAGAAAAGAAAACAATCATTTTTCTGACATAGTAGTATTAATGTTAATAAATTGGATCTGTCCTCAATACAATTATCGATCATGCATTAGGGCTAGGTGTCATTGCTTGGCTTGACTTTCTATAATGTGAATCGCTAGCAGTATGAATTAATTGCATCGATAAGTCTCATATGGTTTCTGCTATGAATTATGATCCTACAGGGCTATGGCCACTTGATATTAGTTTTCACTTCAGTTTCCTGGTTATGTCTTGGTTGCAGATTGACAGCTATAACTCAATTAGCTCATCATGGTATGCTTTTTGTTCCTCTTGGATACACCTTCGGAAGTGGCATGTTTGAGATAGATGAGGTAAAAGGAGGATCTGCATATGGTGCTGGAACTTTTGCAGGAGATGGATCTCGTCAACCTACAGAACTAGAACTACAGCAGGCATTTTACCAGGGTAAATATCTTGCTGAAATAACAAAAAAGCTGAAAAGCTAACTTCTCTGCCTAATAAATACATGACAGGATACTATGAACTGTGAGGTGCTACATTATCTAGAACATTTGATTGAAGACTCAGATGATTATTTTTACCGATAAGACAAGATATAAAGACCTCACGTGGCTTTTCTTTTTCTGGGTACTGTGGCTGTAGCAATATATATCTTCTGTTACCTTTTTCAGAAAACTCTCAAATTATTCCAATGAAATGATAAACAAGAAATTCAGTATTTCCAAAGTCAGAAGAAAAATTTACAAAAGCAGAAACTTGGAAACATTTTCAGAATTGAGTTTCATCATGTGCGTGTGTGTGAGAGAGAGAGAGAGAGAGAAATCATTTCTTCATATTTATTTTCTAATGAAATGGTTGCTTGAATTATTAAAATATTTTACAGGGAAATATTGCTGAATCCATTTAGAGAATAGTAGTTTTATAGTCTGAAATTGAGGAGTCTGCTTGGCTCTTTGCTGATGTAAACATTCTAATGCGATTATCTTAGGCAATCTTTGTTAAGGAGGTGAAAACAGGGCTAATCAATCATAGCACACGTTAAATAAAATTACCTATCTTTCATTTCATTATGTTTTAATTCCCTACGTGATATCATAATTCTGCCACTGTTCTTGTAGAACTTCATTTTAAGGTCTGTAATGGTTTCGTTCGATAATCATGGCTTCAAAACATCATCTATTTCAAATGATTAACATAAATTTTTCCAGGATCCTCTTCTGACTATTAAGATCAAATCTTAAAAAATTAAATAATCATAACAATTTGGCGGAGTTTAGCAGCTTCAGCACGAAAATAGAATCATTTAGGACACATGACTATCAATAACTGAAGTTCACAACCAAATAGTAACCAAAACTTTCATTTTTGGTCTCTTACTATATGTCCCCAACTTCTTTTGAGCGCGGGACTGATTTTTGCTTATCTAATTGCTTGGCCTAATATTGTTGGTGAGACTTAGAATGCATCCGAAGCTTGTTGAAAAACAAAACTAGTGTCAACGTAGCATAGTACAAGTAATTGAGTTATAACAACATTTTTTGTCAATTTAGAGAGCATTACTTTTGGGTGCAACTGAAGAGAGTTGTTTACGCATATATTTTATAATTTAAGCATGGTCTTTTTTTTTTTTTCTTCTTGAAAAGCATTCGCTGATCTTTGTTAGTTGCAATTTGGTATGATTCTAATTCTACTAAAAGTAATTCATATTTAATAGTGACGACCAATTTGTATGCAGTAGAAGGGATTATAATGGATGTATAACTCTACCGAAATATTATTTTGTTCTGAACTTATTCAATGTTTTATCCTTGTGTTGTGCTGCATAGTTTATCATCCCTTAACAGTGCATTGGTCTCTTTATACTCGTTGGATGAATTGTAAAAAGCTAACTAACAACTTTAATTTTAGGATTACTCACATATGCCGTGAAGGCAATGCTTGTGCTAACATGCTTGCTTCATACGGTGCAGAGTCTTTTAGGTATACTTGGTGGGATTCTCCACCATCTTTTGTTGATCAAGAGCTTCTTAGGTACAGGCTGGGGATTCCTTTTTATGGGTTTCCTTAGTTCTTCTTTTGGGTTCCGTTTGGCCCCCCAAATTGTATTGTTTCTCTCAGTTTTCTAATATTAATATATTTGGTGGTGGTTTTTTTTGGAGTTTAGGGGTTGAGGTACCAACATAGTTGGGATGCCAACCTCTTTTGTTCCTTATCCTCTACCATTTCTTTTGCCTTAAACATGTTTTAAGACAAGCAAGCCAATCTATTTGAAACTCAATAACATGTTAATTGTATTGTGCTGGTTAGTTTATCATACCTAATAAAGCAATTGATAATGCGGAGCCATAAAATAAACATCTTAGTGCGCTTTAAGGAAGAATAACATTCAGGTGATGGTTGGAATTAAATAGGTGATGGTGCAACACTTTGCCTAAAGGAAAGTGGGGCTGTGCCTTTATAGGAATTTTATTTTACCAATTGAATAGATTTTGTTTTGGCTGAAATGAAGACTCTTGGAGTTTATACTTTATATGTGGGTTAACCATACTTATCACTCTCTGTCTACCAAGAGCTAAAGGTTTGTTATGAAAATGAAGATTACAACAAAGCTAATGCACAAATAATAAGTGTTTATGTGGCTGAATAAGAATGTTGAAATGACACTATATCAGTCCACATTTCAGAATTTATAAATAGATGCTTCAAAGCAATTTTAAATAGAATTATCTTTCTATATAACAGAAAAACAGAAGATCATGATATTTATCATTTGATACCAATAATAAACAAATTTTTCAAGTAAAATGCTGATACAGTTATAAACTGGTATATGAAGACTCTTACTCAAATGCATGATATTCACTCCCAGCCTCAAGCTACAGAGAAGGTCAGATACATGTTGACTCATATGCCAAAGTACTCAAATATTTTTTTGGGGTGAAAGTGTGAAAACAGCAGTTGGTTTGATAAATCTCTCGCCATCAAGACCTGTGGGTGGAAAGATTCCATAGGAAAATATGGTCTAGAAAAAATGCATTTTACAACCACTTGAAAGTATTTGGATGCAGAAGCTTTGTGCGCATTCTCAAGGATGAGAGAATGCAGTTGGATGCTAAAGCCAAGGAATGAAAGTATTTTGGTTCTCCAAATGATAATTTTGGCTATTGTATTTGGAATAAGAATCTTTCATAATCAAAGGATTAAAAAGTTTGAGCAAATAAGAACTCACAAGCCTCAAACTAAACCGACAAGATATGATATGGTTGACAGATAATCTTATCCCTTAAACAAGTTATTAGAAATTTAATTTTTATCCATGCATATGGAAAAACATTTTTTAGAAGAGGTTAGTCCCTTAAATGTATCTCAATACCTCAAATAATTCGCCCTTGGCTAAGAGCCGAGGGATACCCCATGTTCAACAATAAAAAAAAAGGCTCAAACTAGTTGGGATGATAGTCAAATTCCTATGGTACACACTAACATTCTTGAATGGTGTAATTACTTGAAAAGTCACATACAGGTGCGTCCCCTCCAATCCAACAAAAATATTATAATGCTTTCTAATAATATTAACATCAACAACACATTTAATCCATGTTAATTGGGGTCGGTATTAGATGAACCCAATGACAGATACGAGGAGGTTGAAAAAAAGTGAAAGGGGAAGGAAAAATAAGATTAAAGAAAAAAAAAGGGAAAGAAGAATGGAGAAGATGAAGAGGAAAATGACTAAAAATGGATCATCTGGAACATAAAAATAACGAGACTAAATATTTAATACTTTCTTGTTGCAACGTAACTGGTCACGACGGGACACTTCTAAAAAAAAAGATAAAGGAGTTTTCCTAAAAAGGAAAACTTAGGAGAGTCGCCACCAACGTTTATTTAAGGAAAACGTCAGAAAAATCAAAAGATAAGGAATGGTCTACGATTTGAGAGAAAAAGAGTTCGGGAGTCATTTACACATGGGAAGGTTTTAGCACCCCACGCGTCCGTCATGAAGACGACAACCTTTAATCGAGTGTGTTAAAAATAAAGGGACTTTTAAATTATTTATCTTCCCTTAAGAACATGAATTATATTTGTTATATTTTGCTTTATTCAAAAAAAGAAAGCAACTCTTTTTTTTTTAGAAAATAGAGGATTTTATATTTTATTTTTAGTTTTTTAGGTCGACAAGGGGTTTGCCCTTGCTCCTACGTATCCCCAAGTGCAACGAGGAAATCAGACTTACATAGTTTTTTTGGTAGAAAATAGCTTGTGTGTTGGGTTGACTTTATCTTTTTTGAAAGATTAGTTTCAATTGTGTGAAAAAGAATTGTTAAGGCGTTGAACCTTAGAAACGATTTTGAATTGTAAGAAAAATGCGAAGAGAATCGCTTAAGGCATTGGACCTAGAAGTGATCTTGAGTAAGGTGTAATTTTGTGGAGAAAAAAAATAGAATTGAGTGATCATTTATTTGAGTAATTTTAGATTTTTTTTGAAATAGATTTTGGATTTGAGGTAAACTCAATGAAGTCACGTAAGTCGGGGATCCAACATGACATTCACAAAATCTATCTACACGTTATTAAAACACCACCAAGCAACTCGGGGACCCATCATGGAGTGTAAGGATCATAAGCGTGTACCAAAGAAAACTAAAGTAGAATTACAAAAATAAATAAATAATTGACATAACATTACGTAATCAAATAAATTAAATGGAAGTAGAAAGAGATAGAATAGAAGTGGAGAGTACACTTAGTAATTAAGGATGGATACATGAAGAAAAGGAGTGCAACTATTAATTCTTATTTCATTTAACAAAAACGGGTCAAGCCCAAAAGGTAAGAGGATGTAGGAATGTAAATATCATTATGTGTTTTGTTTTAGAGGGGGCCAGACCCAACAGTTAAGGGGATGCAGTTATGACTGAAGTGGTGTAAATAGTATTATATATTGTGTTTCAGTATGGCCAGACAGATAAGGAGTGTAATTATGAATGGTGAATGTAAATAGGATTATTTACTTGGTTTCAAAATGGGCAAGGCCCAACAGGTTGATGAGGTGTAGTTATTAAAAAAGATTGGTGTAAATAGATAAAATAAAGTTCTTTGTTTTTTTCTTTTTTTTTTGGACCCGACAAGATTAGAAAATGACATTTCTGACATGGATTTGTGTTGTTCGATGAAAGATCTAATTGAAATTGAATCAAACTCACAAACTGCCACTTGCCACAGCTTAAGAGGCAAGAGTTAAACAGAGTTCCACCAACCATACTTGCAAACAATGGCTGAGATGAAGAAGAAAGCAGAACTGATCTTCTTTCCCATACCGGAGATTGGCCACTTAGCTTCATTCCTCGAATTAGCAGAACTCCTAATCAACCATCATAACCATCTTTCCATCACAATCCTCTGCATGAAACACCCTTACGCTCCCTCTTTAGATGCATACATCAGATCAGTTATAGCCTCACAACCTCAAATTCAAGTCATTGATCTCCCTCAAGTAGAACCACCTCCACAGGAACTATTGAGATCACTATCACACTACATCTGGTCCTACTTGCAGACCCTCAAACCCCATGTCAAAGGTATAGTGCAAAACATTTTATCATCTCACTCAAACCCCGTTATCGGGTTGCTCCTAGATGTCTTTTGTTCACCCTTGATTGATGTGGGAAATGACTTAGGCATCCCTCTTATTTGTATAATTCTTCAAATGTTGGATTATTTAGTCTCATGCTTTCCCTTCAGAAGCGTCAGATTGGTGATGTGTTCAATGATTCTGATCCTGAGTGGTTGATTCCGGGGCTCCCTGATCCTGTTCCTTCAAGTGTTTTCCCTAATTCTCTTTTTAACAAAGAAGGTGGATATGCTACTTATTATAAACTTGCTCAGATGTTCAAAGACTCCAAAGGGATTATAGTTAATTCTTTTTCAGAGTTGGAGCAGAATCTTATTGATGCATTTATGTGATGATCAAAGTCAAACACCTCCTATCTATGCTGTTGGTCCATTGATTAATTTCAAAGGTAATAAATCTAACCCAACTTTAGATCAAGGCAAACATGACAGAATCTTGAAATGGCTAGATGAGCAGCCAGATTCTTCTGTTGTTTTTCTATGTTTTGGGAGTAAGGGAAGATTCGATCCACCTCAAACAAGAGAAATAGCACTAGCAATTCAGCATAGTGGAGTTAGGTTCTTGTGGAGTATGCATTCTCCACCAACCACAGACATTGAAGAGAGAATCTTACCAGAAGGGTTCTTAGAGTGGATGGAGGGTAGGGGAATGCTATGTGAGTGGGCACCCCAAGTAGAGATTCTAGCCCACAAAGCCATTGGGGGGGTTTGTCTCATTGTGGATGGAACTCTATTTTGGAACTCTATTTTGGAAAGCATTTGGTTTGGGGTACCAATATTGACAGTTATGGCAGAGGAGATACAGAAAGGGTTGCAAAAACTGATGGATAGAGATAATGTGGTTCACAAGAAGGTGAAACTGATGAAAGAGATGGCTAGGAAAGCTTTTCTTAATGGTGGTTCTTCTTGCATTTCTGTTGGAGAACTAATTGATGTTATGACTGGTTGCATTTGATGACTATTGTTGAATTTCATAGATGGGGTTGGTTGTCCATTTTCTTTGAATCAATGAATGAAAAAGTCAAATTATTTCAGTAATTATGTATTGTAAGCAATTAATAGCACAAGGAAGATGATCGATCATTCTAATAAGAAAGCAAAAATAAGCAAGTGTTTGCTGAATATTAATTGAAAATTGAAATTGCTGCAGTTTGTGTATCATGATGTAGTTGAGCAATTGTGCTATTCTTTCTATACCGTTCTGCTTTATTTTCTGGAAGGGTTGTAAATTGGGATAAAACTGTTGGCATTTGAACTAAGGAAAGAAACTGGGTTATCTAAGACTTACAAGCGTAACAATTTAGGATATTGCTTGTTTGGAATTTCCTCATAAACTGTTAATTTCATGATATATGTTATTTTACTTAAATATATTTTTCATACTTTTAAAATAGTTTTGTTATCTAAATTTTTTTTTTTATTGTCTGATATTTTTTTATGCTCTATTTTAGTATTTATTGTTAATAAAAATTCATTAATGTGATATTCCAATAGTCTATCACATCGTGTTGCTGCAAAAGTCTCACCAGCTCCAAGGAATCAGTATACATATCACATGTTGATATCTTTCCTCCCAACAAAGCTGGATACCATACAACAAAGCCAAAATTTCTGCATGCACCCACAGTTACCAAAAAAAGTCTGTTACATCATACATGATCTTCGCCATCACACTCCCATCCACGTTCAAGGCCACAGTTTTTCGGTTTAATTGTTAATTCTCAATGCTCAAAAGATCATTCACCGAATACTCTTTAGAAGATAATGTAACATTACGCTTATAAGACACGACGAAGACCAATTTTTCAATTTGTACTATGAATCATTTTTCATTCCTTAATAGATTATTGATATTATTATTTTATCACTCTAGATTTTTCATATAGTTAAACACCAGCAGTTTAGAATTTTCTTAATTTTTATTACTGAACATTGAACAAAAGTAATATAAAACTTGTTAATCAAGAGGGAAATTTTCTTAAATAAATGATAATTTTTTTATCATTTAACAAATCAATGAAGTGCTTATGGAATAAACACTTATTATATAAGTACTTATGCACACGTTGCTTTTATAATTAATTAAAAATGAGTTTAAATTGTTTTCATATAAACTATGTATGAATTGCTTTTAGAAGTTATGTTGAAAAACTTATTGAAATATAAGTTTGAAACAACTTCTAAACATATCATAAGTTATTTCTAAAAGTCTTCCAAACATATAATACAAGATAAGTTTAAATAAGTTGTAAATAAATGTCATGTACTCACAAATATGCGTGTTTACATAATGCAAATGGTTTATTAATTAACTTCATATATTCATTTTAAATTGTGCATATAAAATGCTAAATAACCAATGAAAATTGATCTCACCCAAATGGAAGAGGAAGTTCATTTCGTCGGCAGAGTGCTATGAAGTCCCTCAAGTTCTGGCTTAGTGGGGTCAGCTCAGACAATTCAAAGTACTTTTCACATGGAAAGGATAAGGACCTTTAACCCTACCACCAAACCATCACTTTGTAAGATCATTTTGGATGTTTCTAAGTTGCATATTTGGAACACAAAAAAAACAATATAAAAAATAGTACTTAGCGAACCTAACATGCACCTTAACTCAAATTACATGTGATTGGACTCATGTCAATTCATCTTTTACATCTCACATCAACATTATAAAATAGTTACAGTAAGTTGCATATGCGGGTCACAATTGAGAATAAGAAGAGATATTTATCTATATAGTAAAAACGACCCACATTTCACATACAAAAAATAACTACTACTACACATAGAAAGTTTGTATGCATTATTATATGTATGATCTGATTGCAATTTACATGACCAGATCTTTTTGTCTCCACATGCCAATTTACTAATGACCCAATAACTTCCCGTGAGGCATGGAAACGTGTCTATTTTATGTGTCTTGTCAATGAAAAATTCCAACGGGGTGGTAAGTTTGATAATTTTTTGTCACCAATTAGTTGGGCTTAATTAATGGAAGTCAAGGGTTCTTTGATGTAACTTGGCCTTTATTTTCTAACGTATTTCTAATATATTATATGTGAATAGTATAAAGGTAAAAATATTTTTTATGATTTGAAGGTTATAAATTTTATAATTTTCATATATATTATCAAATTAAGTTTTTTTTTTCATAGCCTTCATACGGATAGATCTTAAATATGTGACCTTCATGTTATTAATGCAACACTCCAATCAACTGAGCTAATCAGTTAATTATGTTAAAAAATAATTAATGTTGATACATATAACACTAAATTTTTTTAATGTATATATAATACACATATCTAAATCTTTAATTATTTAATTTATCCAATTTCTTTATCTTTTCTTATTTCATATTCTTATTTTATTAATTAGGGATGTAAAATAGAAGTTGTTCTTTATCTAAATCTTTTCTTATTTCATATTCATATAAAATATTTTGAACTGATGAAATTAGAAATCAGTCAATTAAAAAACTAGAAGTTGTTTCTACAACCATATGTTGCGAATATAGATATAAAAGGCAGTTATACATATTTTAAATTTGAATAGTCACCATAGATATTAGATAAAAATCAAAGAGATTAAATTACATTGAGAACAACTTATACAACCAGTCCCATAACAATAATAATTTCATAATTTATGATGACAAATCTATCTAGCATTTGGAAAAAGAAAGAAAAATACTCAATGGTCATTAGTAAAACACAATTACATTCAAAGTACTGAGCTCCACAACCTCTTCAATGAAAAAAAAGGCACATATACCACTTAGAGTAGATAAGAGAGTACCGTGATAAATTAGATGCAAAGGCTTTCACAATTTTTTTGAGAACTCAGCCAAAAAAAAATGTTCAAACACAATAGAGGAACACTAAATGATAGCTGTATTTAATCCCTATTATTACATGCTATGTACGGTTGTACTACTGGAACTTGCATATTAAGATCTTGATGCATTGAGTTCAATGCCCAAGTTACAACAACAAGCATGCATTGGGAGGACGTACTTGGGCACAAAAGAATAAGCAATTCAACAAGTTTAAGATTTATCAAGCAATCACAAAAATCACAAAAATTGATGAAGGTGAAAAACAAAGGAAGAAATGTAAACTAATGCTTGCATGGGGATGCTTTTTCTGTCCAATGGATCATTCGTGAAAAAAGTAGTCTTAATATCTGAAAGAACAAATACACTCACATCCTTTATGATACCTCTTTGTTATTTGAACCTACAGAAAATTGTCTAATTGTTTGTATCTTGTTACAGTGTCCATCCCTGTGCCCCAAACAAAATCTCATGTGTCTAGCTAGTACATGTTTTTTGAATATATTTCCCAAAATGTGCCTTTATACCCTCTTCACTCTTAATTCCAAACCTATTAAAACAAGACATTTAAAAAAAATAAGGTAGAAGCATGGTGATGAAAACTCACGCTATGGGCCTTCAAACAAAAAACAGATACCATAACCAATTTTTAAACAAAAGGAGGACTCAATTGATGCTCGTGAAAACTCATTAATTTGAAGGATCACATTGAAATTGACTAATCATACCTAATCCAATACCAACTTCATCCTCTCTAGCTATGATTCATAGGTGGTAAATACCCACCCAATGAGCACAACGTAGGCCATTTGTATACTTTTAATATCAAAACAAGTATTTAATATTTTTGGATTAAACTATTCTCAAGTGATAAAAAAATCCAATATACCATTACGCACACCAAAAGTTTTAGACAAAATAACTGGTCATGTTTTTTTTGTTCTAGTTACTTTTTTTATTAGGGATAAGATAATAATTTAGGGTTTAATCAACTTTTTTTAAAGAAAAATAATCTCTCTCTTGTCTCCCACTAATTTCCATTTTCTTATTCTTTTTTCTTTTTCCCTTCATCTTCGCCCCTAACAACCTACTACCACATTTGCCAACAGATCCAACCCAACTTGACCACATGGCCCACCATCTAAATTCTTCATTTTATCTCCCTAAGAGAGGGGGAAACAACATATATCATTATCACAATTCTTACTGCTTGAATCACACGCCATGTAGACTCAAATGGGTATGCTTATGAGGATCCAATAACAGGCTTTGTTTTATAGCACACTTCCAAACATAACATGCATTGATTTTGCTATGAAATCAAGATTATACCATCATACTAAAACTAGTACAATCCTACCTTCACAAACCTTATCAACTAAAATACAGAAGGAAAAAGCAAATGTAATTATTACAGATAAAGTGATATATGTAAATGTTATAGATACAGTGATCAACAAATGTTAATGAATTACATATATCACTTTATCTATAATAGTTACTTATGTTTTTCCCTTCTATATTTCAATTGATAAGGTTTGCTAATTGTAGGAATGTTCTAATTTTAGAATGAGGAAATAATCTTGATTCCATCTCAAAATCAATCCATGTTATGTGGAAGTTTTCCTAGAAAATTAAGCATGTTATTGGATCCCTATAGCCCTATTCATTTAAGTCTACATGGTGTGTAATTCCAACAGTTAGAAATGTGATACTGATATATTGTTTCCCTCTCTTAGGGAGACAAAAATAACTTATATGGTGCGTGCTATATTTAGGTCAGGTGTGATTGTTGGCGATATTGTGGTAGAATGTTGTTTGGAATGAGAATGAAGAGAATACAGAAAAGAAACAAGTATAAGAAGAGAAATGAGAGAGAAATATTTTGCATTTTCAAAAAAAAAATCCATAATTACTATCATGTCTCTAGTAAAAAGAAACTACCTAAAAAAAACATGATTGATTTTTTTTTCATAATCTAATGGTTAAAAATGAGTGGATGTATATATCTTGATCCTCACTTTCATTTTTTTTTTGTAATATAATGGTTAAAAATGAGTGGATGTATATATGTTGATCCTCACTATCATTTTTTTTTGTAATCTAATGGTTAAAAATGAGTTGCTAGTTAGAACATGTAGATTACAAAAAAGTTACGCATTAAGATGACCTTGGCCGCT
The DNA here is from genome assembly GCA_013407115.1 of Glycine latifolia. Taxonomy (NCBI): domain Eukaryota; kingdom Viridiplantae; phylum Streptophyta; class Magnoliopsida; order Fabales; family Fabaceae; genus Glycine; species Glycine latifolia. The sequence continues at coordinate 33,740,754 of CM023954.1, forward strand.
AATTTAAACATCAATGAATGAAAAACCTTATACTTTAGCTTTACTTTAAAGTGAGCTGCTCACTTTCAAGGAGCACAATTCCTTGTGTTAAGCCCTATTAAATAACAGAAGTGACAGATCTAATAGAATCTTTGAAAGTTACACAGTAAGCAATTACGTATTTTGAGAAAGCGAATTTAATTTAATATATTATGCAAGATTGTTGAATTTAGTCTTAATGGGTAAGAAAATGCATAGTTCTTATTAATTTAATTTTTAATTATTTGACTATTGTTATAGGAAACTATTTAATACATGATATTTATAAATTTTAAGAATTTCATCAAAAGGGATTTATTTCTATAAATTGTCAATGTAAAACTTTCAATAAAAAGAAGCAAGACCAAGGAGCCTAGCCTTGCAATATGCATAACTTCTTCTGATGGTTAATCCTAGCCAATAATGATTAAAATTATTCTCAGAAAAAAAAAGGAGAAAGCTCTAAAAGTTATTCTTACCCCAAGCTTCAATTTGTTTGACCATATCAAACTTTTGTGCCATTTCATTTAGTAATGTGATGACAAAAAATTGTCAAAAACTGAAATATCTAAGATCTCTTCATTGAGTAACATTTATTTTTGTAATTCTCACTTTTTCCCAACAGTCTATAATTAGAGAAATTAATATTGTTGTGCTACTAGATGACTAATCAACAAATAGGTGGCAAAGATTATCAACTCTACTTGTTAATAAGGATTACTAACCAGTACAAAATAAGTAGCAAGTTAAGAAGCAACACCAATTTCAGAATGACAATACACTATTCACTTTTAAGAATTATAATCCCATAACAATAGTCAAAGCAAATGGTCAATAAAGAGAAAAAGAAAAAAGGTGTGTGTCAAAAGCAACATTTTAATTTACTGGGTCAATGATTCAAGGTAAAGTTCCTTTTCTGTATAGAAAGTTAAAAAAAATGACACAATTAAGTTGCAATTAAGAAGCAACACCAATATCAAAATGACAATACAATGTTCACTTTGACTAATCACAATTTCACAACAAAATCAAAGCAACAACAATATCAGAATGACAATACAATATTCACTTTGACGAATCACAATTTCATAAGAAAATCATAACAAAAAATGTCAAGAAGGACAAAATGAATAAAAAGTTCAAATGATAGCAACAATTTAATTTATTGTGTCAATCATTCAAGGTAAAATTCATTCAAACAAAGAGTTGGTATTTCCACTTGTCTCTTCATTGCCTAGAAGTACCCTAAGCCCAATGTAGCATACTCAAATTTACACAAACAATACCTCTAATAAAGGTAAAGTTTATTGCAACTCAACTCCCATTGCCGCAAAGAATAAATAAAGGAAAAAATGATGAACAACTTACAATATATCAAGTATCCAACTGAAGCAAACGAACCATTTTTACAACCTCCAAAACCATAACAACAAATGAAACAAAGAGAAGGAGATGAGACCATATGCCAAACTTGCAGACTTAATATAAATCTTAGCATCGTAACTTTTATATTTTCTATATAATATTATATTTATCATTTTATATATTATTATATTTAATTATTGGAGAGAGAAAAAGGTGAAGAGTTCAAACCCAACTTCCAATATTTTACCAACATATACTTTGGGAGGAAGTACCTCAGAAAAAAGATAATAAGCAAATTAGCAAATTTAAGATTTATCAAGCAAACAACAAAATTAATGAAGGTGAAAAAACAAAGGAAGAAATGTAAAACCATTGCTTACATGCAGTGGCGGACTCAGAAATTTTTTTTTATGTCCGCACACTTAGTGGCGGGGGTTCAAAATGAGCACATATATGGAAACACAATGAGCACGAACTATGTCCAAAATTTGACTCTCGACTAAATAGCAAATGTTTTAGGCAGAAAATAATTACTAAAGGATGATGGGTTGCTTATATATGATTTATATTTTGCATGATACCATAAGCGTTTACATAAATGAATCTTCGGCAGCTGGCTGTTGAGTTGATCAACAAGAGATCTCAATCTGTTGTTGAATAATTGGATTACAGAATTGGCTCTTTCAACGCATGTTCTATCATATGGACTGCTTTGGGCCTATGCATAAGTGTTGCAACCTATTGTACTAAGCTCAAATAACATCATTTTTCTTGCCCCGTAGTTGTCCATAACCTGAATCACAAGCATACAAAACAATTAAGCTTTTAATTTGTAAACCTTACTTGTACTTCTAACCTACACAATTTCATACAATTTTGCATGATAATCATTTACTTTCTTTGTTGTAATTTATATGTATAAGGCTTAATTGTGTCTATTTTTTGTCTCTTTTTTCTGTTAAGTTTTGTTTCTACTAATTAAGAAATTTTAGTTCTTCTATTAACTTAAATTGTGCTTAATTAATTAATATGTTTAATTTAAGGTTGAATCATTCGCATACTACTGCCTTAAATCATTGATCAAAATAATTATTGATCAGATTTTACTTATCTCTTAACTGAACTCCAGATTAATTAGGATTTTTTTTCTAATAAATATGAGGATTAAGACAAAAAAAACTTAACATTTATTATAATATAACAATGCAATAGAATATTAAGTCAATGCAAATGTATTGGGGTATGATAATACAATATAGTGTCATGTCAATATTTCCATTAAATATTAAATATTAAGAAAAGAAAAATTTGTAAAGAAAATTTAAACCAACGTTTTATATATAAGGTTATGAATCCACTCAAAATTATATTATATATATGCATATAAATAACATTATTTGATTAAGAAAAATTCATCTATAATTCTATACTAAAAAATCCAAAATAATAATTAAAGTATTAAAGTTGATAAAAAAAAATAAAGTATATTAATAATATAAAAAAATTATAAATAGCAATTATCTAAATTAAAATTCAAAAGCCCATTTAAAAAATGTAATATGAAACTGCAGAAAAACAAAAGTGTGTTCAGAAAGCAAATTAGGCCCAAATAAGAAAAACCTAGCATATATTCATCTTTTCTCCTTCTCTTCGCACTGCTACTTGCTGCTGCCGTTTTTCTTTCTAGTTTCCATTACCGTTCTTATGAGCTGTTTTCATCCAAATCAGTGACCTCCAAAATTGCAACGGTTTTCAGAAGAGCGTGGCATAGCTATTATTTGTAATGTTCTTTATTTCAACTATTTTCTCTTTAGAAATGAAGTGCAGTAAGCTGCTGTTGCTGACGGATCGATCTGCAGAAATCGAAGGCAGAGCTCGATGACGGGAATGGTGCCCCAACGTGGGTCCGCCACTGCTTACATGGGTATGCTATTCTAGCCGCCGATCCTTCGTGAAAAAAAATAATCTTAATATTTGAAAGAACAAATTGCACTCACACCCTTTAATAAAAAAAATATAATACTAAAAAGCGGGCTAAAAATAACTCTTAACATTCTTAAATGGTGTGTAATTACACGAAGAGTCTTTGTGGGTGCCTCTAACTGTAATGTTATAATAACACATTAATGTTCAATGCACGTTCTAATTATTTAATACTTTCTCTCCGTTTTTTTTTAAATATTACAGTATTTGATACTTTCTTTCATGTTACTTTTCGACGATGCGTGTTCCAAACTCATTTTGTTTTTTTTCCTTTCTTGCCATTGACCAAGTGGCCTATAATAATTGACTGAGGCTTATAATAGTTGACTATGTGGCTTAGAATAATTGACTATTAGATTCGACAAAGAAAAGCATCAGTTCTCATTTCCCATCTGCATTCGTGTTGTTCGATGAAAGACGAAACTGAAGTTGAATCAAACTCGCAAACTTCCACAGCTTAAGAGGCAAGAGTTAAACACAGTTCCACCCACCATACTTAAAAAACTAATGACTGAGATGAAGAAAAAAGCTGAGTTGATATTCTTTTCCATACCGGGAAGTGGCCACTTACCTTCATCTCTCGAATTAGCGCAACTCCTAATCAACCACCACAACCATCTTTCAATCACAATCCTGTGCATGAAGCTCCCTTATGCTCCTTATTCAGATGCATACATAAGATCAGTCACAGCCTCACAACCTCAAATCCAAGCTATTGATCTCCCTCAAGTAGAACCACCTCCACAAGAACTATTGAGATCACCACCACACTACATCTTGACCTACTTGCAGACCCTCAAACCCCATGTCAAAGCCTTAGTGCAAAAGATTTTATCATCTCATTCTACCCCCGTTGCAGGGTTGGTCCTAGATGTATTCTGTGCACCCTTGATTGATGTGGGAAATGACTTAGGTATCCCTTCTTACTTGTACATGCCTTCAAATGTTGGGTTTTTGAATCTCATGTTTTCCCTTCAGAAACGTGAAATTGGTGATGTGTTCAATGATTCTGATCCTGAGTGGTTGGTTCCGGGGCTCCCTGATCCGGTTCCTTCAAGTGTTTTGCCTGATGCTCTTTTTAACAAAGAAGGTGGATATGCTACTTATTACAAACTTGCTCAGAGGTTCAAAGACTCCAAAGGGATCATTGTTAACTCTTTTTCAGAGTTGGAGCAGTATGCTATTGATGCATTAGATGATGGTCAAATTCAAACACCTCCTATCTATGCAGTTGGTCCATTGATTAATCTCAAGGGTCAACCTAACACAAATTTGGATCAAGGCCAACATGACAGAATATTGAAATGGCTAGATGAGCAGCCAGGTTCTTCTGTTGTCTTTCTATGTTTTGGGAGTAGGGGAAGCTTTGATCCGTCACAAACAAGAGAGATAGCACTAGCCATTCAGCGTAGTGGAGTTAGGTTCTTGTGGAGTATGCGTTCTCCACCAACCACAGACATTGAAGAGAGAATCTTGCCAGAAGGGTTCTTAGAGTGGATGGAAGGTAGGGGAATGTTATGTGAGTGGGCACCCCAAGTGGAGATTCTTGCTCACAAAGCCATTGGGGGGGTTTCTGTCTCATTGTGGGTGGAACTCTATTTTGGAAAGCTTGTGGTTTGGGGTGCCAATATTGACATGGCCTATCTATGCAGAACAACAACTGAATGCTTTTAGGATGGTGAGGGAATTTGGATTAGCAGTGCAGCTGAAACTGGACTATAGGAGGGGTAGTGATCTTGTAATGGCAGAGGAGATAGAGAAAGGCTTGAAAAAGTTGATGGATGGAGATAATATGGTGAACAAGAAAGTGAAAGAGGTGGCTAGGAAAGCTGTCCTTACTGGTGGATCTTCTTACATTTCTGTTGGAGAACTTATTGATAATATGATAGGTAGCATTTGAAGACTATTGTTTATTTTCATAGATGGGTTGCCCATTTTCTTTGAATCAGTGAATGAAAAAAGTATTGTAGGTAATTGATTGCACAAGGAAGATGATCATTGTAGTAAGACAATTTTGCTGAATATAAGTCGAAAATTTGAAATTGCAGTAGTTTGTGTATCACAGATGTAGTGAAGCAATTTTGACTATTCTTTTTATACTGTTCTGCTTTATTTATTTATTTTATTCCTGCGATTGTCCTAATTTTGATTCACAACTCTTCGCTTCTACTTTATTTTTTTCTGAAAAGATTGAAAATTGCAATGAAAGTTTTTGTGGGATTTGATCTAAGAGCTCATAGAGTCTCTTATTTTTTTTAGTTCCTATAATATCATGTTACTTATAAGAATTCTTATAAAATTTTGTTCCAATACAAAAAATTATAAGAAACTCCTAAAAACAAGAAATTCTAAAAAGGATTTTTTATATTAAAAATCTATTTTTTTTAAATGAACTCTCATTCTAGATATTCTTTAATATATAATTTCTGAAACAATTTTTTATCGTTAAAAATCCACCAAAGACTCTCAATGTTCTAAGGAAAGAAAGTGTATTATCTGAGTCTTACAAGCCTTTATACTTGATTAGGATAACGTTTGTAAAATCCTCATAAAAAGTTGATTTCATCATATAATATTCCTTTTCTATTTTTTTTTCTCTCCCCTCTTTAGTGGACTGCGAATTCCTTTAGGCACAATTTCAATAGTGGGGCTTTTTTTAAATCTTAGTAGAGTCCACTAACAAAATTACAGAATTTATTTTTAGAAAAAAAAATTAGGAGCTCTGCAGGATTAGCACATGGGCAAATAGACTTGCTCTTAAGTTAAGTAATATAGTACTTGTGGTTTAAAAAAAAAATACTTGTGGATGCCATGATGCAAAAAGAGATCCTCTCTCCACAAATGAAAATTGCTAAAACAAAGGATGTACACTTCTTTTAGGTGTGTAATTTAGAAAATAAAATATATTTACAATCCTAACTAATTTAAGCGATTATTACACATATGTTTGACTTTTATTATAATTTTAATTATTGATTTTTCAATAATAAATAAAATATACTGTACTCTGTTTTTTAAAGTGAATTTCCTAACTTTAAATGAATCAAATCCAAAAAAATAATTACTCACTAATAGGGCCAGTAAGGGCGAAATGGCTACATTCAAGGCACTAGTAAATTAAGTAGATTCAACTCAAAGTTCCTAATAGGTTAATAATATTAGTTATTATCATTATTTTATATTCTTTGTTTGTGACATATGGGTTTTTCTTTATTTAATATTTATTTTTATACTTTTAGAATTTTTAAATTATTACTCTTTTAAAAATTTCTTTTACATTAAGATTTTTTCTCCAGGTATTAAATTTTATCATACAACATTATGCACAGATATTGTTATGATTATACTGAAAATCAGTTTTTTATACGATATTTTATATTATAAATTAACGTAAATATTTTTTTAAAAAAAGTGCTGATTAATTTTATGAAGGTTCATAAGAAGAAATTAACTGACACATAAAAAATCTTGTTAAATTTTTACTGCCAGAGTGAAATATTGTTGACTGTATTTGCTTTGTTTGATGATGCAAAGTGTACGTCTAGAAGACTCTACATCCTCCGGAGACAGTTCAATAATTGCATGTAAGCAAATCGTACAGTTAATGCACATGTCTGATCCAACTTCACTAACTTGGATAAATTTCGACGCAACTTCTTCTCGTGACAGAATTAGAGTTTGATTTTAATAAACCATATATAATAAAAATTTGAGTTTAATAAATATTCTCATGACTTTGAATAATTTCAATTGTGACATATACTAATATTTAAATTTTTCAATTTTTATGAAAAGATTAATAACACTATTGCAAAAATTAATTAAAATTATAAAAGTAATGATAGATCCTAAATTGAAATATTAAATTATTTTTTAGTATATGTTATAGTATTATATAGGATTAAAAATTTTTCAAAATTTTTTTTATTTTTTTTAATTATAGATCTCATTGAGATCTTAAAAAAAATATTTTTTTAAAAATATTGTATAGATCTTATGAATTTTTTAGAAGAATTTATTTTTCATATTAAAAATATATTTATTTTTTTATTAAAATATCTAATAAATACTATATTTTAAACTCAAGATCTTATTTTAAAAATATTCTAACAATCTCAAACCACTTAATTTTCTCCTCCAGTGATCATGTAAATCAAGTTATTCGGAATATTATAGCTTAATAAATGTCTTGAATTCGAGTCCTATTATAATATAATTGTGTTAAATATTTAATTTCTACAAAACTCAAACAGGATTGCTTGTATGATACTTGTGGTGTGACTTAAGAAAAATCTCCTCCTTAAAGACATTCTACAGTGTTAGTAGCCAGAAAGTGAAACGCATAAATCCAAATCCAAGCACCATCCTCTCATCACCAGAAAAAGAACAAAGAAAATAGGTAGAGCACTGAGATGAAGAAAAACGCAGAGATGATCTTGATTCCCTCACCAGGAATTGGCCACTTGACTTCATCTCTTGAGTTTGCACAGCTTCTAATCAACCGTGACAACCGTATTTCCGTCACAATCCTCTGCACCAAGTTCCCTTTCACACCCTTTGCAGACTCTTACATCAGAACAGCTTTAGCCTCACAACCCAAAATCAAACTCATTGATCTCCCTCTAGTGGAGCCACCACCACAGGAGCTAGCTCTCAAGTCCCCTGAACACTACATATGGACCTTCATGGAGAGCCTCAAACCCCACATCAAAGCCACCATGCAAAACATTTTATCTTCTTATTATCCTAACTCTGAGGAGTCACACCCAGTTGTTGTGTTAGTCCTTGATATCTTTACCATGTCCATGGTTGATGTGGGAGATGAACTTGGCATACCCTCTTACATGTTCATGACTTCAAATGTTGCATTCACAGCTTTCATGCTTTCCCTTCTGAGCCGTCAGATGGAGGATGTGTTCAATGATTCAGATCCTGAGTTGCTGATTCCCGGGTTCCCCGATCCGGTTCCTCCAAGTGTTCTGCCTGATGCTGCTTTTAACAAAGATGGTGGATACGCTGCATATTACAAGCTTGCTCAGAGGTTCATGGACACCAAAGGGATCATTGTTAACTCTTTTTCAGAGCTGGAGCAGTATGCCATTGATGCATTGTCTGATGGTCAAAGTCAAACCCCTCCTATCTATGCTGTTGGTCCTTTGATTGATCTCAAGGGTCAGCCTAACCCTAATTTGGATCAAGCTCAGCATGACAAAGTGTTGAAATGGCTGGATGAGCAGCCAGATTCTTCTGTTGTTTTTCTTTGTTTTGGGAGTATGGGAGGGTTTGGTCCTTCTCAAACAAGGGAAATAGCACAAGCACTTCAGGGTAGTGGAGTTAGGTTCTTGTGGGCTATGCGTTCTCCACCGACCTCAGACAATGCAGACAGAACCTTACCAGAAGGGTTCTTAGAATGGATGGAGGGTAAGGGAACGATATGTGGATGGGCACCCCAAGTGGAGGTTTTGGCCCACAAAGCCATTGGGGGGTTTGTGTCTCATTGTGGGTGGAACTCTATTTTGGAAAGTTTGTGGTTTGGGGTACCAATATTGACATGGCCTATCTATGCAGAACAACAGCTGAATGCTTTTTGGATGGTGAGGAGATATGGATTAGCAGTGGAGCTGAGACTGAACTATAGAATGAGTAGTGATCTTGTGATGGCAGAGGAGATAGAGAAAGGGCTGAAACAATTGATGGACAGAGACAATGTGGTGCACAAGAATGTGAAAGAGATGAAAGACAAGGCAAGGAAAGCTGTCCTTACTGGTGGGTCTTCTTACATTGCTGTTGGAAAACTAATTGATAATATGTTGGGAAGCAACTGACAAGTGATTACATAGTTGCTGTATTTTAATAGATGGAGTTGCTCCTTTCTATTAGATGAATATTGAAATGGTTGCAATTTGTGTATGACAAATTTACTTGAGCAATTATGAATATTCTTCTGTTTTGCGTTTTCTTTGGATGGTTTATACCAAATTGTTCTTTCCCATCTGAAATGGGGAAATAGAATGGATTAACCTCGATGAATACGACAATTGTGACTATCAAAGTTTACAAACTCACTTAAACCTTTTAAATTCAAGTCTAGTGATTTGGATTTCAAGTAAGAGTAAAACCTTTTAACTATGTATATGCGTGGGCCTTCTCTTTTTAGCAGAAATGGGTGGAATGTAAAATGTCAAGCAAGAGGTAACAGCTCAAGCAAAATAGTTATTAGAAAAAAATAATAATAAATAATCAAGGAGTGAAACCAACCAAAAAGACGACAATCTCATGCTCCTAGTCCTACACTTGTCAAAGATGGACTCGACCAGAGAAAGAGAAACTGCAAAATTTATCACTAATGAACTTGGGTGATGTGTTTCAATTAAAGTCAAATGTGCATATATATCTAGTGAATTGTGGTGTTTTTCGCCCCTGAAAAATCTCCCAAATGGGAGAATGTAAACCAAATTCTCAAAGCAGGCACTAGGCTGATGTAGTCGACTTTTCTAAGCTAAAATCCTCAATTTATGTCGAAGGAGTTCCTGAATCGTTTTAAAAGGCATTTGTTGCATTTTTTTTTTATCTATAAACAACTCCAAGTCAACATTAATAAAATGGGAAGAGAATAAATCAAATATAAAATACCAACAACCAAGCGTTCTACAATATAATACTTGAATCAAATTTTGCATCTTGGACCAGCACCGTAAAAATTGGAAGCTTCGATATGCCAAAGCATTTCGCTTTTTGCTACCTGTAGAGAAGATAGCATCAAATATAGAGAATTCATGGTACATTAGCATTGGTAGTAGGAGACCGTTGAACCAAACAATATTTATCATACACGTTAAAAGGAAGATTATCACTGCTCTCATAGCAGTGTAAATCATGATAAACAAAATGACCTAGGAAATATTTGAAGCTTTGAATCACAGTTCAGGTTATCAAATGTTGTTCAACTTCGTCTAATACTCGTTTCTCTCCACAACAATGGAATGGCATGCCATATCCAGACCTTGATACTGCCCTTACCTTCTTGAACCTTTCTGTTCTCTCCTGTCTAAATCGTATCTTTCTTTTGACTCTGTTTGATTGCTATCGTTTCTATACGATCTGTTATCGTGCTTCCTATCATAATCTTCTCTTGACCTTGGTGCAGATTCATCTTCACCGTGCTTTTGTGATCTCCTGTCTTCCCTGTTTCCATGAGGTTCTCTTGACTTGATTACAATATCATCATCATCCCTCCTCCGGTATCTTTTATCTTCCCTTATATCAGAATCTCTTGACTTGGGTTCAACCTCAACATCATCTGGCTTTATTGACCTTTTCTCTTCCCTTCTGTGATGATCTTTTGGCTCAAGCTTCATACCATCATAATCATCCCTTCTTGATCCTTTTTCTTCTCTCTTATATCGATCTTCTCTAGACTTATGTTCAAATTCATCATCTTCATGCCTTCTTGATCTCTTTTCTTCTCTTCTACTGTTATTTTCTCTCCCATCAAATTTGTCATCACCTTCATGCCTTCTTGATCTCTTCACTTCTCTTTTACTGTTATTTTCTCTCCCCTCAAATTTGTCATCATCTTCATGCCTTCTTGATCTCTTTTCTTCTCTTTTACTGTTATTTTCTCTTCCCTCAAATTTATCATCATCATCATGCCACCGCTTTGTCATCTCTTTTCTATCACTTCTCTTAGGTTGGTTGCCTATTTCAGCATCATTGTCACGGCCCCTGGAACATGAATCTCTGTCTCTAGTTTCTGGAATATGATTTGATTGATTGTTGCCAGATCTCTCTTTTTTTGGGACCCTCATATTTGTCATGACCCCATTTTGGTTTGTCTTCCTCACGACCCCAACCTGTATTTGCAGCTCTCTGGATAAAGGAAACAAAGACAGTAAAAAATATGAAAAAGCAGCTGCATAACTCATCAGAATCCGACCAAATTTTATTCCAAAATTCAGCACATTATATAACATATACATAACTTCAAAAGTTCACTATAAGCAAAGCAAAAATGACGAGAAATTATCAAAGCAGAGAACATGGACAATAAAGCAGCAAACAATTTTGGGTAAATTACACTCCTTTTCCATCAGATATATTTAAATAACAATGTCCTCCCTTTAATTTTGATAATTACATTTCTCTCCCTGAGAGATGCATATATATTACATTTTAGTTCATTTTAATATAAATTAACCTCTTAATGGGGATGAACAACTATAAATGAGCCTCAAGCTCAAGTACTCCACAACTTCCAATGTCACCGGCAACTAATTTTAAATTCAATATTATTAATCTTAGGATCTTAAAAAATGAAATGAAATTTTGAAAACCCATATGAATCACTATGGAACTTCACTGAATTTAAAATACGATATTATCAATCTTAGGATCAGCTAGCTCACAAACTTAAGCATATATCAACTTCTTAGACTCATTAAATTACAGTCAGGACATACAAATACCCATCCAAAAAACATCAGTCCTCCTTTCAATGAACTTCCAGTTCTAATCCATAGTAGTCTAACAATGCAGCTTAATTCTATAATAACATATTCAAGAACATATGACATTATATGCCAATATTGTGGCATATAAAAAAACTCAGATTAGATTTTGATCTTGGAATCATAATCAAAACTTGAATGAAATTCAATTCAAAATTTGCAATTATTGAGATTGGAATTAGTTTTATTATTAGGGAAAATTATACTCCCCCCCTGAGGTTTAATGAAATTACACCTAATACCCTCCCTTCTCTTTTTGACATTACTTTGACCTCTCTTGGTCTATATAACTACACAAGAAATCAGGGGAAGTCTGTCAATGGGAAGTGTATACAGTGTTATGTTTTTATTTTTTTATAAATTAAGTGGGGTCCATATAGGATCAAAAAGGGGGTATCAAGTGTAATTTGCATTTATTATTGTAGTTAGAAATGCGTTAAGGATTACATTATAGAATTCAAATTTATATTCCTATTTAGACTTTACCATATATGTAGAGTATGTAGCTTGAGATTAAGATTTTTTATTTAGTTAGTTAATTTAAATCTGATATGTAAATACAAATAGAAGATGTAGCTAAATGGCATCATGTGAACCATATAGATGACTTTACCTAGTGGGATAAGGCTTTGTTGTTTTTATATAAATATGAATAGGAAAGGAATGTTAGTCAGGCAGCTATTGTTAGTAAGGATTTTATAACTGGAACTTACTTGGTAGCTGCCTATAAATAAAGCATGGTTATTGTTTTATAAACAGATTAGAACAATAATTCTACAATTTCCCATTACAATTTACCTCTCGAAATCTTTCTACAATTTTCCATTACTGGTAAAGCTTTCATAGTTTCATTACTTTAAAAATGACTATCATAGAATAAGGCCACAGCAAAGGTACACGAGTCCATTAGTATTATGCAAAGGCATAATTGAACAAACTGAAGGATAAAGCTAAAAAAACCAGGTTGAACTAACCACGAAAGGTATATACCAATCATCAAAATAAAGGCAATAGCTAAACTTCACTCAGCAATCTTCAGTATTGTATATTAACTTCAATGTGCAACTTCTTCACCAACTCTCTGCACCATTCTACTTGGAAGATTTGATTAAATATGACCATCGATGTTCTTGTTTCTCCCCATTATAAGGTTTTGGAAGTACAATGGAATATAAGATTCCCTGGTATTGTGCTCTCTTTGCTGGAGTGAGATTCCAGAATTTCTAGCCCTGAGTTTCTTATTAAATCTTTTAATGAGATAGTCTTGTTTTCTGACATGTGGATGGCTGTTCATAGATTTTTAAAGGTCTGACATGCAAAGGGACTATGGTACTCTATTGTATTTAATGTTTTTCTATTTCCTTTCTTTCCTCTGAAGTCTCTTTGTAGCCTAAGAGGAGATGAGGAGTAGTGATAATCCTCCTGTTTTGTCTACTTAACTTTCTATTTTATATTATAAAATATGCAATGATCATCCTCCTTAAAAGACATTTAGTTGGAGGGAAAATGCAGGGGAGAGGAGGGGGAAGAACGTCGGAAAAATTGGGGGGGGGGGGGGGGGGGGGGGAGGGACG